>JAJJWX010004163.1:0-15875 GCA_023529315.1 Papaver bracteatum
TGTTGAATTGAATTTTCCCTTTCATTCCTTGTTCTATTCCTCCTAATTCTCATCCTTGAAGATTCTCCTAATACACTTGTTTCTTCTCCGCAAGTCTTTTACTTCTTCTCACTGTTGTTGGTGGTTCTGATGTATTTCTTCTCCTTCTTCCAGCCATTTCTTCAATTTCTCCAAATCTTCAAATTGTAATTAGAGATTTTGGATCTTCGTTTCCCCTTAGTCGGCGCCAAAATGTAGTAGTAGGATTTCCCACACTACACCCCTATTAAGATCCTATAAAAATATAAGTGAAACTAGTTGAAGATTAAAGAATTAAACGACACTTTTATTATTTGGATCTCAGAAATGTTTACAGAAAATATTCAAACTCAGAATTACAACTTTCTTTTCTGGAGTTTCTCTCTCCTCAAGATTTTCTCAACTCTAAAAATACATCATCCTTTCTGGACTTATTTGAACCCTTTATATAGGAAATTACATAGTGGGTGACAGCTAAGTTTTTCCCTTCTTTCGGATATATTCTGCGATCTCATCGTAGTATTTGCAATATTAATCTTCGCCAACTTTTGTAATCCTCGTGAAACAACACTCTTATAACATGTCTCTTCAATCGTCAGTTATTATTAAGTTTCCCTGTGACGCTCGCCAAATGTTGCTGAAGAATACTTACGTCACTCTCGTGAACAATGTCATTTATACTTACAGGAATATTTGACCTTCTCGTGAAAGCATTGTTCTTACCACGAGAATATCGTTGTGGCGATATTCTGGTACTACAGAGATGCAATCCCCAAGAAATTTGAAAGAAGTTCAGAAAATCAACGGCTCCATTGCGGCTCTAGGAAGGTTCGTTGCCAGATTATCAAAAAAGTGCACGCATTTTTTCAATATTCTCAAGAAGGGAACCAAGTTTGCATGGACCGTATAGTGCGAAGAAGCTTTCCAAAAGATCAAAGAATACATGGCAACTATCCCGATCCTTCAGAAGCCCGATCCCGACGAAGTATTGGCGCTATATATAGCAGCTACCGAAGATACAATCAATGTAATGCTGGTCAAAACTAACACGAGGGTTGAACAACCGATCTATTATGTCATTAAGACTCTCAACACAGCGAAAAGAAACTACACGAAGATTGAACAACTCATATTGGCCTTAGTACGGGTAACCCAAAAGTTGAGGACTTACTTCCTGAATCATTACGTTCAGGTACCATGCAAAGTACCGCTAGAATTTGTTCTAAAAAATGACTGGAAAGTCGGAAGAATAGCAAAGTGGAATACACAATTGGATCAATTCAACATTATCCATGAGATCCAAACCGCACAAAAGTCACAAGTCCTGGAATATTTCTTAGCTGACTAACCTCTGGATAATGACGAAGAAGTGAAAGACATACCAGGGAATGAATAAGATGGAAATGATCCGAAATACATACTCAAGCCATCAAGCCAAAGGAGATGGGAAGTCTTCGCCGATGGATCTAGGAATAGAGAAGGTGCAGGCATACGGATCTTAGTCACAACACCCACTGGGGATATAACCGTGCATGCATTTTGATTATATTTTGAAGGGAACACCAACAACATCGTGGAATAAAAAGACGTGGTACATGCTATTCGATTGTGTAGTACATAAGATCTCATACCAATTGAAAAACTCTCTAACTAGTTCATTTGAGTCATTTGGACTAGTTATGGTAAAGAAGAATATGGTTGATATGAAAGTTATCATTTGGCTAACCATTTGGTTGACTAATATTGAACCAACTATTGTACACGTTTGGGTACGGTTACACAAAACCAAAATCGTCAAGTACATGTGTGTATGGAAAGCTAAGTTTTTGATCTAATCGTTGAGAGATATTAGCTTGTATCTAATCAGGTTTTCATATAACGGTGAATATGAATACTTTGTTACTAAGCTAACATTGATTGCAAACCCTGATTTGAAATACTATATAAGGGAGAACTCTGGAAATTGGGAAACCTAATCCCCACACATTCTGAGTGATACTAGTTTGCTCAGCTAGAGTCGATTCTCCTTTAAACTTAGGTTTTCTTCTTCTAAAACCAGGTTAACGACTTAAAGACTTCATTGGGATTGTGAAGCCAGACCGATACTACTTTTCTTGTAGTTGTGTGATCTGATCTTGTTGTTTCTATCATACGAGTACAATTATAATAATTGTCTTGAGATTTCTATCTCCGATAGGCAAGATATAAAAGTAATCACAAACATCTTCGTCTCATCGTTTGTGATTCCACAATATATTTTTTCGCTACGTCGATTAAGACTATTGTGAGGTGATTGATAAAAATGAGTTGTTCTTCGGGAATATAAGTCTGGTTTTATTGATTGGTTCCTGTTTACCTTGATTTATCAAAAGACGGAACAAAACTCATAGGTTTATTCGTGGGAGACGGATTTATCTATCTTGTAGACTTTTCTGTGTGAGACAGATTTTTTTTGCTAAAGTCTTCGACTTTGGGTCGTAGCAACTCTTGGTTGTGGGTGAGATCAGCTAAGGGAATCAAGTGCACAGTATCCTACTGGGATCAGAGGCGTAGGAGCATAACTGTACCTTGGATCATGTAAGATTGATTGGGGTTCAACTACAGTCCAGACCGAAGTTAATTTAGAGTAGGCTAGTGTCTGTAGCGGCTTAATATGAGTATGTTTAACTGGACTAGGTTAGAGTTTTTCATTATGCGCGTTTCGGGGTGTCTGTGATATTTCTTTTCCGCATTATATTTTGTTATATAATTGAAATAATACAGGTTGTGCGTTGTTCAATCAATTAGAATATCCGACCTTATTGGTTGTTAATTTAAATTGATTGACACTTGGATATTGGTCTTTAGTACCATCCAAGTTATCTCTCTTTGATTAGACTCGCGAATCACATTTGCTTAAGTAAATCAAATTGAGAGATTGAGATAATAACTCCTTGAGTATTTTCTATTGATTGAGTCTAGTTGATTCTCTATAAAAACAACTCGGAGTTGTCCATACAGATTGCTAATCGAAATATTGGGTGAGGTTGTTAGACCTCCCGCTTTTTCAATTGGTATCAGAGCAGGAAAACACATTCAAGACCTTACAAGTCCGTGTTTGTAGCGATCTGACTCTATGGACAAGAGTGGTATCTCTGATAAACGCATCACCATAATTAAAGAATATGTCTTGTCAAAGTCTATTAAAGAGAAAGATTTTACAATCTCAAGTATAGACGAACCCTGTGTTCAAATCAGACAGACAAATATTGACATGTATCATTCTGATTGCTCTTCAAAAGAGTCTATCTCTCTAAGTGAATGGGAAACAGATTAAGAGAGTAAGTTGATTCTAAATCTCATTAGAATTCAATCGGTTGAAGGAACATGTCAAAATGCTTCTTGGTGTAATTAGAGACTGCAGAATCAATGAAAATACTAAAGAACATTCTTCATGTATGACTCTTGAAGCAAGCCTCTTAAAGGATGCTTTTGAAATAGAACGTCACTTGAATAAACTCTCCATTCAAGGATGTCGTAAGCATTCTAACTCACCAAATACTTCTGCTACAACAGAAGATGCTCCAGAAGCAAAAATGGAGTCCCTTCCAATTAAGAAAGATATGTTAGCTTCCTATGATCAAGGAAAGTCAACACCACATGGAAGGAAGAAATCTCTTGACAAGAATGTCAAGACTAAACTTCCTAGTCACTCTTGTGATCATAAGGCATGTAACTTTTGCGAAGCAAAAGGTTCTTCCGAACGAAAGAGAAACTCTAAGTTGAATAAAAATTCTCTTTTTCAACTTCAACGCACCTTAGACTTAATCCTCAAAGGTGTAACTGACATTCCACTACAACAAAACACGCGTTTAGTGACAAAATTTTATACGACCAATAAACTTTTGTCTGCAAATCTAGTGTTTAGGGAGGAATATTTTTTTGGTCACCATATATATTTTTTCCGCGACAAACGGTAAATTTAGTCTTTAAAATTGTCACTATAAATTTTTGTGACCAAATATAGTGACCAAACCTGTCTCCGTCTCAGAATATTTTTTTTGTGACCAAATATAGTGACCAATTCTGTCTCCGTCTCTAAATATTTCTTTGTGACCAATTATTTCGGTCACGGAATTGGTTTATAACGACAAAGGAAAATTATAGTCTCCAAACATATTATTGTCAACAATCCAAGACTTTTGTCCCTGAATGTATCTTACACTGACAAAATTAGTTTGTCGCCGAAATGAATGCCCGTAAATTAAGGATTTTGCTGTTAGAACTATTAGTATCCAAACAAATTGTTGTCGCAAATGGACTATTTTTTACCGACGGAAAAAAATTTGGTCTCTGAAAAAACTATTGCTGACAACGTGTAACTTTATTCCTTATATCTATTTACGCAGATAAAATTAGTTTGTTGCTGAAATGAATGCCCGTCAAATAAGGATTTTGCCGTTAGAACTACTAGTATCCAAAAAAAAAAAATTGTCGCAAATGGATACCGTTTGGTGTTTGATAACTACCCTTTATTCTCTGATGAGCATGTCATGTCTTCTTAGAAGCTTAACGAGGCGATTTATTGATAGTCTGGAACCTACGAGTTCCTGTAACATTTATGCTGGGAGTATATAAAATGGATGTTTCTTTTTCTCTCCATATGCTTTAATTGCATGAGAAGTACCCCGTCTCCCATCTAGTAACTTTACCCATCTCTGATAAGTTCGCTTTTAATTTTGTTTGATTTAGATATGAATGATTGTTGTGTTTTGATCTTGTGTATTTTATTATTGATTTTGCTTAGGAGCTGGAGCAAGCGTCGGATCCGTATGAATCTTGTTCCATATTTCTCAATGACATCATGGCTTAAAAACTTTACAAATTTGATCATTTCATGGTCATTCAAGTTCAGTTCTACTGCAAGTTATGGCTCGAAGCGTCAACAACAACAACCAAGCCTTTATTCCCTTAAAAATTCCCATGTCAAAGTAGCTCTATAAGTTTCATTTCATAAGAGAGTGGCTAATATTCAGTTGTTGGCTCGCTACGCGTATCACAACCATCTATCACTGTATTGTGGTAGAATGGTAACGGAGATTTCAAGTTTGAACAAGTTGCTAGAAGAAGGGTTTAATCAGGTTTGTATTTTAGAACTCTTGTTGTAAGCTTTAGGGTACTTCGTTCACTCCAGTGTCTAATTAAAATTTATTTTTAGATAGTAATTGAATTTTTTTAACTATTAGGTCCAACAACTACAATTATCTCTCTCAAGTGTTGGTCCGAGTTCAGTGGATGGTGATGCTGATAAGAACCAAAAATATCAATTTGCTGCCAGCCTTGTTCTTCAGATACAGCAGCAGCAACAGGGAAACTCTCAGGACGCACCAAGGACCTGGCAATCATCAATGAGAACTGCTTGGGTGAGTTATTCTTGCATGATTTTACTTATGTAATTGTTAGTGTTGATACACATGGAATCACCTAGCAAACAGTTATTCTGGAATCATTTTTAAATGATTTGTTGAATTAGCAAGGGATTTGTTGGATTAATGATTTGAAAGGGATCTTGATGTGGTAATCATATATAATAATTCTGTTGTGGTTCATTGTTTTAAATTTCTATTGTCACTACTGTTTCTAATGTTTTTTCCCGAAATCCACTAGTTTTTCTCAGGTGTTGATCTGGAAGCTAGCTAGGGAGGCTTTGATCTATGTCACGCCTACTTTTTCATTCATCTTATTGCACCGATAGTCTATGCTTCATTAGTATTATATATATATATATTGTTTTAATTTCATTTCTATGATGTTCTTATGCTATATGAAATGACATTTTTCTAGGAAGAAGGATGAGAGTAATCCAAAAGAAGATGTGTCATTTGATGATTCGTTCAAAATGCCAGAAAACAATGGGTTATTAATAGGTCCAATTTAAGGCGAGGTTTGAAGGAATCATAGTTTAAGAAGCTACAAGAATACAATCTGGCGAGGGATGCGGAACCAAATGTTTGTGGATAAGATCAAGTGTTGTATTCTTGCTTGAAATGTACGTTTATATTTGATTGTATCATGAATGATACTAAAATATTCAAACACTGGATCTAATAAAACTAAAATTCTTTTGTTCTTGTATCAATTTTTATTATTTTTGACCCAAGATGTTTATAGACCATTATTATTGACTGAAGTATTTGGAACCAAAATTTATCTTCAAACGAAGAAAGAAAAATGGTCTTTAAAAATTAGTTTTGAAGGCAAAACAAATTGCAAAAAAAAAAAAAAAAAATAGAGGAAAAAATAATGACTTTTTGAGAGGAAGAATTTGGTCCCCTAAAATCCTTTGTGAGGCAAAATAATTGGTCGCTAATATAATATTTGGGGACGAAATAGCTAGTCTCCGAATTTGGATGAATTTTGTCTCCTAAAATTCTTTCTAAGGCAAAAGAATTGGTCACTAATAAAATATTTAGGGAGGAAATAGTTAGCCTCAGATATTCAATTTTCAGGGGCTATTAATTTTGTCCCTGATAAAATAAATTAGGGACAAGCTATTTGGTATCAGATAATTATTATTAAAGACAAATTAAATGGACACAAAAATTGCGTTTTTGAGACAATTTTTTTGGTTTCAAATAGTTATCATTAAAGACAAATTAGGTTGTTGCGGGATTCATATTTTCGCGACAAAAATATTGCTCGCTAACAAAGAATTTTTGGTGTCGATTTTTTTGGTCATTAAAATAATTTTCAGAGACAATTTTATTTCGTTGGCGAAAGAGATTTTTGTTGACAATAAGTTTTTAGTTGATAATTAATTTTTCTCGTGACCGTTCGTAATTTTGTCTCCAAATACTTTCCCAGACGGGGTATTTGAGACAACTTCGTGACAAAAAAAAATCAATCTCAGTAAATATTTCGAGACAAAAACAGGGGATTTCCTGACAATTTATTTTGACACTCAATCCACATTTTCTTGTAGTGTTCGTATGTCAAAACCTATTGGTTTTCATATGAACCATCTGTATGTCACCAGGAAGGTCAGTTCAATGAGTTCCTCAAATACAAGGAAGCAGAACAAATGTCTTGATAAACATCGCCTAAGGAAAGACAAAATTACTGTCTCTAAAAATGATGCTTCCCCTGATTTGAAGAAAATTCCAGAAGAAAGAAGAAAAATTGATAATATAAGAAATAACCTGGATGAGATGATTCAAGGGTACAAAGAAATTGTCAACAGGTTATCAGCCTCAAGTCAAGACTCTTCTGGTAAGAATCCAAACTATGTCTCATATTTTGATGATAGTAAGTTTTATGATAATTTCTCAAATCAAAATGAGTCTCTCTCAAAATTCAGAACACTAGTCCAAAACCTGGATTTTAGGACATTTAGTATTCGCGGAAAAGGACATATCATGACTGTCGTTAAATGTTTAACAGTTAGAATTTGTCATATAATTTTTATAAGATATAGAACGGTAGGAATATGTCATTTTCTTAGTTTTTATTTGGCACACATTAATCCCCTGAAATTTCCACCCTATCCGATAATTTATTATTATTTTATATAAAAAATTTGTTTGTTTGTTTTTTTACGTTGTAATTCGGTGTGCTTTGAATCTACCGTTGATAATTAAAAATCGGACGGTTCATATTTTGGTCTAAAATCTTTTTAAGATGGGTATGTTTATAACTACTCCAATCAGAGGCCTACATTGACTATTTCAGTCCTTTGATAAGTGTGATCTTACGGTTAGTAATGAGAATCCAAAAACTTCTCAAAACCACCGAAAATATACATTTTCTGTTTTTCTACCATCGTGGCTATCGAACAAACCAACAAAAAAAAACTCCTCACAAACTTTTCCGGAAACTTCTGTTTCTTTCCCGTCATATCTCTAAACACGCGAAGAAGCCTAGATTGGAGAGAACAAGACGACAGATTCAATCCAAACTGAGTATATCAAATTCCAATTTTGTTTTTTCCGCATATGGTATATTAGATCCCAATTTTTTTTTTATTTGATCTTCTGCTTGTTGTAAATCAATCCCCACTTGTTCTATATCAATTCTTCATTTTTGATTTGATTGAATTTTTTGTAGATAGTATATCAAATCCCCATTCTATGCTTACTGTTTATTAATTCCCCTATTTTCTTGTTTTGATTGAATTTTTCTCCTTATCGTATATCAAATCCCTAATTATTAGCTTATTGTATATCAATTCCCTACTTTTTTTTACCTTTCTATGTTCTTATGATTGAACACAAGTTGAGAACAATACTTAATTTAACCCGTTGATAACTTTTTTTTCTTACCATTCCCTACAGGTTGTTTCCTTAACAAGATGTTAGGAGAGTACAGACTACAGTTAATCAACATGGTTTATTCCTTGTGGTCTGATAATGATGCTATATGTTCTTCTCCTTTTTCATGAAGTGTATTGAGTACAGGGCTTGGTATAGTGGCATCTTTTGATTTTTTACTGATTAACTCCCACTACATTCGGTTTAGGTTACCTTGATTGCTATTAATTGTTTCATCTTTAATTTATTGGGTGCTGTAGTGTTTTTGCGTGCTTTTTCATTGAACTAATGCATCCTCTTGTCCTGTAATGCTCATTATGTGCATGAATTGTTCACCACATGCTGAACATTGGGCTCCTAATAAAGATTAATTATCATGTTATCAATGCACCGTTATTTGTATTATTTGGACCTAAATATTATTTTTCATAATATGCTGTTTTGTGCTAGTTGTGTAACTGGGAGTCGTCTCTATTCGTTGTTTTGATCAGGTGATATGGTTTTGCAGATGCAATGAAGAATTATTATAACTTTGAAGTGGAAGCGTAATAGCTGTTTGCCTCCGTAAGAATGGGAAAAGTAAAACTCTTCAACTTTTTCTTTGTCTTAGTTGTTAGATATGGAGACTATTAATGATTGTGTCTAGTTTTGAATGGTAACCAAGAAATGTCTCGGTGTTTGGTCTTGGGCATTTCAGGGTTGATGTATTCCTAATAATTATGCTCGAGCTTTGTGGATAGTGTCTTAACCGGAAGTACTGCTGGTATTGATGTTCAAATGGCTTTGTATCTAATAGATACAATATGAATTTGTATGCAGGCACGTTACTCTCAATTCCGACTTCAAAAGTAGTTGTTGGGTCATAAATCATGTCACACTATAAGCATTTGCAATGTTGTTTTTGATTTCCATATTTAATCTCTCATTTTTTATGTCTTGACATGCATGGTTTATTCATCAAAGACGATATCCCGCTGTCCCCACACCAATATAGTTCTCTATTTTCTTTTCATTTCAGGTAGTTCGTGGAGGAGGGAAGCTTATTTCAAACGGCCTTTATAATGGACAGGATGGAAATATTTCTTTGTAGTGAATGCTCATAACTCCTGGTCTTATCGGTCGTCACAACCTTGGATCACAGCCGAATCATGACTTTGTTGCTTCTCATGCTGGAGAAAAACATGTAACGTTGTAACCCTCGTAGGGAGCCGATGCAGTCATGGGATAGTTATCAGAGTGCTACCTCTCATATATTAGGTAGCTTAGAAACACACCTGGCTATTACAGTCACATTGATGTGGAAATCTATTTATTATTAATTGGTTGGATTCATTTCTTTTCATTTTTTACAGATCCATCAAGATTCGTCTTGTTCTCCATTCTACTGTTGTTGGCATGTCAGCCTAGTACTATGTTTTAATTGTGGATAGGATCTAGTGATTGGATGCATCTTGAGGAATCTAAAGAAGAAAGCAGTTGCGCTAGGTCAAATGATGGAAATTATGAAAGCTTACCGGATGAAGTCATCAACATCATTATGAAGATGTGTGTTGGTGGAAAACCACTTGGAGATATTTTTAATGTGATACGATGGAATGGCCCGTAACCATACCTCGAAATTGAATCATTTTTTATTTTTTTTGTTCCATTGTTGTTTAAAATGTGAATGTAGCTTCTTTTATTGAAACTGAGGATGTTTGTTGTCAATTTGTAAATTAAAATGGCGCTAATTATAAAATAATGGGTCCATTTGTTAACCAAATTCGGTATGTTGACTTGTCCTTAGTATTAGACTTAAAATATAAGGACAAAAACGGGGAAAAAATATATTAAGATATCGAATCAGCTGAATTCGATTAAGATGGATCAGATTCGTCTAAAACTGACTAGGCTGAATTAGGATGCTTCTAAAACCTGAATTTAGACTGGCGCAGTTAGTCGTTAATTTTGGACAAACGAAATCTGTAGTATTTATTTAACAAAAACTATCCGTCCTTTGGGAAATAATACACCAAAAATAGGACAGACTTTAGGACGGTCAGAAAGTGTCCTATAACCAAATTTTTGACAGATTTTGCCTGTCCTAAAATCCACATTTTGGACTAGTGGAAGGAAAAAGAGACTTGATCATAGACACATTTCCTTAGATGATCTCAAAGATCATACTTGTGCTAATTAATCACAAGGTTAGGAACTTGCTCACAAAAATCCTGCTGAGCAAGATGTGTAAAAATCAGGTGTACTTTGGCAATTTGCATTTTTCCTAGTTAAGCTCTACTCTTATCGTTTATAGCTAAACTAGTGCCAGCAGGCAATATTGCCTAAAAGTATTTTCATGGTCTTTTATTTCTTTCCTGTAAATTATCTTGTGTTTTTTTCCTTTCGGGGTGTAATGTGTTCGGATGTGTACACGGGTTGCCATCTCGAGTTTGCAGTTTGAAAACCCTAAAAGTCATCCTTTCAAACAAAACCATTAAATAACCGACCTATTGAGTTACATAATTTCATGTACGCATACTCTAGGTCATTATCTGGGCTATCAAGAATGTCCTCTTCTTCATTTCTCTGTGTTGAATAAAAAGGAAGGAAGAAAAGAACTCTTGTAGAAGATGGTACACCTAATGCCTCATGATATTATGCCTACTCACATCAAGATGTTGAGAATGAGGATATGGTCTCTGCTGAAGTGGTTCATGACTTTCTTAAATATTTTGAGAAAACAAAACTGCAATTTGTTGATACAGTGAAGGATCTTGATAATGTGATAAGTGAGTTGAAAAATGTTACTGCTGATCTTGGTCTCATGAAGTCACATGTTAAATATCTTCTCAACAAGGATATCTTCTTAGAAGACACAGTTGATATGAATCACAAGCTCAAAAATCTCGAAACCTGTGAAGCTGTCGAACGTGAACTTTAGCTCATGATCGGTTTCTAGTAACTTGAGTTATTTTATGTCTAGTAAATCTTCTATTGTTTATATTTTTGTTTAGAAGAATAACTAGTGTTTTGGAATAGCCATTATTGTGATTACACATAGCTATGTCCAATGGGTTTTCATCATCTTGTTTTTATATTTTTTGGTTTAAAATTCTAAACTTGTTTGGAAGATGATGGCTGTAGTATTGATCTTTATGGTTTTATATATTGCAATATATTGATGGGATATGTGTGTTTATGTCCGTGAACTTGATTTTCCGATATTTTGTCAAAAGTAAAGTCGTTCGTGAATTGATATGAAAATATTGATAAAAGGATGAATAGACACTTGACAAACAAAAAAGTTAAGCCTATACTGTCAATTGTTGATATAAGATAGTTTAAAATATTTTGTGATTCAAGGATTATGTCTATTGTATGCCATTATGCTAATAGTGATGGAAACATAGAATGTATCCTTGTGTTATCCACGGTATAGAGCTTTATTGATCAATATTATGTATTACCGTGAAGGCTTCATTATGTATCTTATGTTGAGCACGATACGACTAAGTCGATTTCTTGATTGCCATGGTTGTTTGTTCCATGACATGCAATATGTTGAGCATTAGGAACTAAATTAATCAACTTGTGTGGTTATTTAGTTTATATTCCATAAGTTTCCTTATGTTGAGTACATGTACGGTTAAGGTTGTCATATCTTATTATAATCTTAGTCGGGGTTCCATAATCTCTTATGTTGAGCCCAAATAAACTAAATCAATCATCTTGTGTGATTATTTAGCTAGCACTCCATAGATTTCTCTTATGTCGAGTGTGGACAATTAAATTGATTACTCTTGTGATTAATTTAATTGTGTATCTGGTTAGATTATTTATGGGTTTTCTTGTGAATAATCTAATTGAGTTTATTAAGTCTCCATAAGTTTTCTTGTGTTGAGCATATTTAGTCAAATTAATCTTGGTTTGCTTGGGTTAGTTTGATTGAATATTTCTGGCTGGATTCCAAATTCATACTTGTATGTAGTTTGTTGAGTCTAAAGAAATCCTTATTTTCTCTTCAAATTAAGGTCGCTCTTGTTGTTCCTTTTGGAATGACATATTATGGGGGAGAGTTCTTTTGAACTTGTGCTTATTTGCCAAATCTTTGTGGGGAGTGCGGCTGTGGAATATTAGAGGGGTTATCTTGCGTCTTTATAAACTCCTTGATGAATGGATTTAGCTTCGGCTTTATGATTGCATCGAAACAAGATGATACACATTTACCTTTGGTCATGAAATGTCTCTTACGGAAATTTCATTAGGATCTCGTTCTTGTACCTTTTCCAATTTTATTGAAAAAAAGGGGGAGAATTAATATGTAGTTCACACTACAAATACATATGGTTTTCAGATCATTATGTAAGGGGGAGTGTTTTCCATGTGAGATGGAGTATTGACTAAGGGGGGGGTGAATTATCACCATAGTATTGTTGTTGAAGTTGTGATGCAATTGGACTTTGATGCTGTGTAATAATACTATGACACTGTATAACAATGATTGAGAACCGATGCTTTTCTCATTGTTATAGCTACGGATTTTCAACAACAAAGATGCTAAACTTACAACCTTTGGGATCATTGGACTACTTGGAAGTGACGGAGATTTCGAGTATTGTTGAAGATTAGACATGTGGAATACGAGCTACAAAGTTTATTTATATATTTTTTGTATTCCATATGTATTAATAGTTTGACACTAAAATTGACAAAGGGGGAAATTGTTAGAGCATTGCTCGGTCGAACTCGCATGCGTTGCTATCTCAAGCATGTTTGTTAATGTTAGTGATCAAAACTATAAAATCTTGATTTCTAGTCTACTATAGCTAAGGTCTCGGACTAGGATATAAAGTGTAGTTGAGCTCAAGAACTCCATGGCAATCATCATACAAGACGAAGGACTACTCAAGGAACCAGTGGATCTTCATCGACTAAAAGGTATGTGGAGACTTGAACTTATCAATCACTCAAAAGTCTATCTACTCTATCTCCTATCTTGAGACAAAAGTCGTATTACCATATAGACTAAGAATATACACATGTGATATTTCGAGCTGAGTATATCTCGCTTATCTATTTCTCGAAATGTGTGTTGGTAAAGCTTTCTCTTTATCCAAGTTCATATTTTCCTAGTGACGAAAGTCATGTTATGTTTGAATCACTTTGGAAATTTCTCTGAAGAAAACTAGTTTGTGAATAACAACTATATGACGTCCTCTGAGAATGTTTCAATGGTTGAAATGAAAGTTTAGACAATATAACCACTGGGGGATATAAACATTGTTGTGGTAACACATATATGTATAAGTCCTTAGCACTTGAACCGAAGTTTTCTAACTATGTTGATCAAGTAAAAACCGGAACTTGAGTAGTCAACCCAGTCCGCGAACTCAGTCCGCGAACGTGCGTAGTTCTCGAACCCGAGAATTTCTGCTAGAGTTGTAGCTCAGTTTTGGTCCACGAACACAGTCCGTGAACTGACGGAAGTTCTCGAAGCCGAGAATTTCTGCTGGAGTTTGTGAACTCCAACCGGTTAACTTGAGTCCGCGAACCCAGTCCACGAACTTGAGTGGTTATGTGTAAAAACGATGTTCGTGAACTTATATAAATTATCCAAGGAATGCTATTGCAAACCGTGGCTTTATAGTTCATGAATCGATTCGACTGAATCACATCGTTTTTGCTTCAATTGTGTCTTTTGTAGTGCATAAGTTCTCATAGCAATTGAACAACTCTCTAACTAGTTCATTTGAGTCATTTGGACTAGTTACGGTGAAGAAGAATACAGTTGATATGAAAGTTATCATTTGGCTAACCATTTGGTTGACTAATATTGAACCAACTATTGTACACGTTTAGGTATGGTTACACAAACCCAAAATCGTCAAGTACATGTGTGTATGGCAAGCTAAGTTTTCGATCTAACGGTTGAGAGATATTTGCTTGTTTCTAATCAGGTTTTCATCTAACGGTGAATATTGAATGCTTTGTGATAGACACATTTATGTGTCTATTTTGATCTCAATTTTCTATATTTTTAGTACCCATTTTTGTACTTATTTTGGTATTTTATGTCTTTGTAGGTATTTTTGGAGAAATAAACATGCGCGGAGAAATTAGCTCGAAAAGTGGTATTTGCGCTTGTGAGAGAAAATCGCTAAATGCACCCCTCATTTGGATAAGGGGTGCCTCAATTACTAAGGGGCACCCAGTTATTATTTACACCCAGGATACCCAAGTGTTAGAGGCACCCGGCTATTGGTTAAGGGGACACCTCATATTTCACCGTTTGAATACAGTTTTGGCGGGAAAATCTCTTCTCGACTGCAGAACTTGCTGAATCGGATTTTGGGAAGTTTTAGTTGGATTTATTTGCCAACTTTGACTGGACTTGGTATCTTTCATCTATCCAGGGTTCGTGTTGGATTTGGTTACGTGAAAAAGGGAAGAAAATCTAGCAATACATAAATATGGGTTTCTTAAAATCCATTAAAATGATAATCAAGAGAGAAGAGATTAAACCAATCGAGTCGTCTTCTTCCCTATCTATGCTTCAACGCAGCCGCAAACCTTCTCTCTGTCTCTGCCTGTCACTAACAGAGAAAACCCTCTGAATTGTTCCGTCCGCCGGCCTCCCCTTTTTCTTTAGTCTCTCTTCAGTTATATTGTGTTGCGATAATTAGACCTAGGAAATTAAGGCCCGGTCCAAATACCCAACTCCTTCCAAGTCCAACTCCAGAACCAGTTTGAGTATGTCCGTTACCTAACCACCGGCTGCAATCAGGTCACTTCTATTGTCCAAATTACATTCCTCATCATTCTCGGGAACATGCAATAACATCTCATAGCCACAATACATCACAAACCCATCTTCCTTTGTTCGTAATAGCTCAACCATTATCCATCTCCACTAGCGCACTTTTCCACTGCCAACTCCCCGACCAATTGCTCCAGCAACAGTGTTACTTCTTGTAGCCTGAATTCGCTGCATCTTCATCGTTTCTGAGCAACGAGCTTCTTCTGTTGATCTCTAATTCGCAGTTTAGTCCTCACAAGCTGCAGCCAATTTAATTCGCAGTTTAGTCCTCACAAGCTGCAGCCAATTTAATTCTCAGTCGAAACAGGGAAGCTTGCATTCAAACGCCCTCGTTAATTCAGCAGACACTTTAATTCAGCAGCTTCTTCTCATACAGCCATCGTTACCAACACCAGCTACCAGCAACTTCCAGCAGAAAATATCAGAAGCTCTCGTCAACAGAAACAGCTCCCCATTGACCTATGCATCTACAACATCCTCCAAACTCGAGTCAAGCTCAAGTTTATTAAACTACGTATCATAACAGCTTCTATTCTCCATACCACGCTCGAGTTCAACTGCCAAATCTCAAATTATAACACTTCTCCACCGAATCCTTGTTTGCCTGACCCTCTACACGAGCTTACGCTTACGGTCCTTCTAAAACAGTATGGAAGCCTCAGTTACAGCATCAATTGCTTTTTCTTCATCCCATCGGTTGCACCATTCCACTCCTTGCCTGACTGGAATTCGAAAACCACTTCTACACATCTTCCATTAACCACCGCCAACTGCAA
>JAJJWX010004165.1:0-15759 GCA_023529315.1 Papaver bracteatum
ATCATTCATTTGGAGCGTAAATAGAAAAGCGGTCAATTCACATGCGGATGATACTTAGAGCCATCTAGGATACGCAACATAAGGGAGGCGAATGATGAATTGTCAGTTCCTACTTGGCGTGATTGAAGGAATTAGCTTGTATGTTCTGCGAAACTGACAAGTCATATGTGATTTTGGCCGGCCCTTATCCAGTTTACTTGGATGCATATATCCACAATCATTCCTACATACAAGACCAGAATTTCAGAGTTTATCCTACCATTAGTTTCACCTGAGATGAATTTAAGAGAGATGTTGAGAAATTTAGAGGAAGGGAGAGATGAAAAGAGGAATGAAGATGCTGGTAATGGTGATTATCAGGGGTGATGCATATTGGGAAATGGGGTTTAGTTAGCTGAGAAGAACGCAGATCCTGACTCAAGGTTGTAGTTCAATTTGGAGGTCGATTTAGGTATCGAAATGGTGTTTTCTTGGCTCAAGTTCAGGGATTAAATGAAGTTAATGGGTACTGGTGATAATGGTGTTGTTGGTTGGTCTGTTTTGTGCCTGAAATGCAGCCGGAAAAAAGTTGTTATGTATGGGTGTTCAATAGATTCTTGAAGTCGAAGAAGAGTGGAGAAATGGGTTGTTGTTTGAATGTGGTATTGGTTGCAAGGAAGGTGCCATAGATAGGTTTGGAATCACTGGTAAAGCTCTTTCCCCATTAGTCAGTGTACTCAACTGTTCGAGGATTTTCCTGAATAAACTCTTGTATATCCTTTCAAACTCATTTGATGTTAAGATGAATCTGGATATAAGGGTTGTTGCTGAAATTGGTTAGATTGAGAAGGGTTTTGCATTGGCGAAGATTTGGTGAAGTTGTAAGACTCAACTCAGTTGAGAAGAGAGAAAGATAGACTCCAACGAAAGCTGATATGAATGGGTTCAGGTGACTGGTAGGTGAATTGAAGATCAAAGGGAGATATTTACTGATGCCGGGAAACAAACCAATTCAGGTGGTTTGTGTGGAGTGGTTTAAGGTTTCAATTGCAGTGGAAACTATGAAGTTTTTTCTTCTGCAATGAGGTTGTGAAATTAGAGCTCAAATGGATGAATGAGCTGGTATCACAAAGTGATTTTCCTGAAGGATAGTGTATTGGTGATGAGGCTGTGCATTATAGGAAATGTTGAATTACAGTGGTTGCAAGATTATGAAGATGGTGTTGGTTTCGAATAGGCCGGGTCTCAACTGAGATTGCAGTGAAGCACAAAGAAATTGGAGTTGAGTGCTTTGGCAGAGATTGGTGGATGACGAGTTAACTGTTGAGTTCGAGGGGACATCATTGCGTTGATAGAGACGGGATGAGCACGAGTCTATGATGGATATGATGGTTGTGCTGAAACTGGCGATGTTGCTGCTCATGGTTCGAGTGATGAGTACAAAGGGTTTAGGGAGAATTTCGAAAGCAACGAAGAAGAAGAGATGATTTTGAAGGCCTTGGTTTGGAATTTGCTATGTTCACACCGGTCACGGTACTGTTCACTGTTACTAAGGCTTGGGCTTAGTGAAATAAAAATTGTGTCTTAATTGAAGTGGGCTTGTGACCCGGGTTGGGGGAAATATTTTTCTTCACTAAGGCTTGGGCTTAGTGAAACAAAAATAGTGTCTGCACCATGGATAAGTCAACCAAGACTAATCTTTTCGGAAAAATTAATTTTTATTTATTTCCTAAATATTTTTAAAATCAAGGTAAATTGTGTATTAATTGTGGGGGGCTTGTGAATCGGGTGGGGGTAGGGGTGTGCAACGGACGGACGGTTGCGGATTAGGGGTCATCCGCGTCCAATCAGTCAAAATTGCGGATTTGGAAAATCCAACCGTGTCCGGCCCAATCACCCGCGGATTTCACATCCGCGGATCAACGGGTGATATGGTCCGGATGCATTTAACCGCGGATTTAGTTAAAAAAAAATGAAGGGGGGCTTGTGACCCGGGTTGGGGGAAATATTTTTCTTCACTAAGGCTTGGGCTTAGTGAAACAAAAATAGTGTCTGCACCAAGGACAAGTCAACCAACACTAATCTTTTCAGGAAAATTAATTTTTATTTATTTCCTAAACAAAATGAAAATCAAGGTAAATTGTCTTAATTGTGGGGGGCTTGTGACCCGGGTGGGGGGAAATATTTTGCTTCACTAAGACTTGGGATTAATTAACAGAACCTGCACCATGGACAGGTGTCCGACGAATAATCTTTTTTGGAAAAATTAATTTTGATTTATTTTCTAAACATTTGAAAATCAAGTTAAATTGTGTCTTAATTGTGGGGGGCTTGTGACCCGGGTGGGGCAAAATATTTTTGCTTCACTAAGGCTTGGGATTAGTGCTCCTCTGTTGTCACCCATAGCACCATGGACAAATCCAAGCAAGACTAATCATTTTGGAAAAATAAATTTTGATTTATTTTCTAAACATTTCAAAATCAAAGTTAAATTGTGTCTTAATTGAGGGGGTTTGTTTACCGGGTGAGGGGGGATATTTTTTCTTCACTAAGGATTAGGCTTAGTGCTTGGGCTCGTATCTGCACCATGGACAAGTCAACCAAGACTAATCTTTTTGGAAAAAATAATTTTGATTTATTTTCTAAACATTTTGAAAATCAAGTTAAATTGTGTCATAATTGTGGGGGGGGGGGGGTTGTGATCAGGTGGGAGGCGAAATATTTTGCTTCTTAAGGCTTGGGCTTAGTGAAACAAAAATAGTGTCTGCACCATGGACAAGTCAACCAAGACTAATCTGTTCGGAAAAATTATTTTTAATTTATTTCCTAAACATTTTGAAAATCAAGGTAAATTGTGTCTTAATTGTGGGGGACGTGTCACCCGGGTGGGGGGAAATATTTTTGTTTCACTAAGGCTTGGGCTTAGTGTTCGGTCTCATGTCTGCACCATGGAAAAGTCAACCAAGACTAATCATTTTGGAAAAACTACTTTTAATTTATTTCATAAACATTTTGAAAATCAAGGTAAATTGTGTCTTAATTGTGGGGGGCTTGTGACTCGGGTAGGGCGAAATATTTTTGCTTCATTAAGGCTTGGGCTTAGTGCTCGGGCTCGTGTCTGTACCATGGACAAGTCAACCAAGACTAATCTTTTTGGAAAAAATAATTTTGATTTATTTTCCAAACATTTTGAAAAATAAAGTTAAATTGTTTCTTAATTATGGGTGGCTTGTGACCCAGGTGGGACGGAATATTTTTGCTTCACTAAGGCTTGGGATTAGTGCTCGGGCTCGTGTATGCACCATGGACAAGTCAACCAAGACTAATCTTTTTGGAAAAATTAATTTTGATTGATTTACTAAATAATTTGAAAATCAAGTTAAATTGTGTCTTAATTGAGGGGGCTTGTTACCCGGATGAGTGGGGGGGGGGGGGATATTTTTTCTTCACTAAGGATTAGGATTAGTGCTTGGGCTCGTATCTGCACCAGGGACAAGTCAACCAAGACTAATCTTTTTGGAAAAATTAATTTTGATTTATTTTCTAAACATTTTGAAAATCAAATTAAACTGTGTCATAATTGTGGGGGGTTTGTCACCCGGGTGGGGAGAAATATTTTTGCTTCACTAAGGCTTTGGCTTAGTGCTCAGGAACGTGACAACACCATGGATAAGTCAACCAAAACTAATCTTTCTGTAAAAATTAATTTTGATTTATTTTCTAAACATTTTGAAAATCAAGTGAAATTGTGTCTTAATTGTGGGGGGCTTGTGACCCGGGTGGGGCGAAATATTTTTGCTTCACTAAGGCTTGGGATTAGTGCTCCGGCTCGTGTCCGTACCATGGACAAGTCAACTAAGACTAATCATTTTGCAAAAATAAATTTTGATTTATTTTCTAAACATTTTTAAAATCAAATTAAATTGTCTTAATTAAGGGGGGCTTGTGACCCGGGTGGGGGAAAATATTTTTGCTTCACTAAGGCTTGAGATTAGTGCTCTGTCTCGTTTCTGCTCCATAGACAAGTCAACCAAGAATAATCTTTTTGGAAAAATTAATTTTGATTTATTTTCTAAATTTTTTGAAAATCAAGTTAAATTGTATCTTAATTGTGAGGGGCTTGTGACCCGGCCTGATAATTTTTGCTTCACTAAGGCTAGGGCTTAGTGAAACAAAAATAGTGTCTGCACCTTGGATAAGTCAACCAAGACTAATCTTTCCGAAAAAATAATTTTGATTTATTTCCTAAACATTTTGAAAATCAAGGTAAATTGTGTCTTAATTGTGGGGGGCTTGTGACCCGGGTGGGGCGAAATATTTTTGCTTCACTAAGGCTTGGGATTAGTGCTAAGCTCGTGGTCTACACACCATGGACAAGTAAACCAAGACTAATCTTTTTGGAAAAATTAATTATGATTTATGTTCTAAACATTTTAAAAATCAAGTTAAATTGTGTCTTAATTGATGGGGGGCTTGTGACCCGGGTGGGGATAAATATTTTTGCTTCACTAAGGCTTTGGCTTAGTGCTCGGGCTCATGTCTGCACCATGGAAAAGTCAACCAAAACTAATATTTTTGGAAAAATTAATTTTGATTTATTTTCAAAACATTTTGAAAATCAAGTTAAATTGTGTCTTAACTGTGAGTGGCTTGTGACCCGGGTGGGGCGAAATATTTTTGCTTCACTAACGCTTGGGCTTAGTGAATCAAAAATAGTGTTTGCACCATGGACAAGTCAACAAAGACTAATCTTTTCGGAAAAATTAATTTTGATTTATTTCCTAAACATTTTGAAAATCAAGGTAAATTATGTCTTAATTGTGGGGGGTTTGTGATCCAGGTGGAAATATTTTTGTTTCACTAAGGTTTTAGGCTTAGTGACAGAGCTCAAAGTGCGCACCATGGACAAGTCAACCAAGACTAATATTTTTGGAAAAATAAATTTTGATTTATTTTATAAATATTTTTAAAATCAAGTCCAATTTTGTCTTAATTGTGGGGGGCTTGTGACCCGGGTGGGGCGAAATATTTTGCTTCACTAAGGCTTGGGTTTAGTGAAGCAAAAAAAGTGTCTGCACCATGTACAAGTCAACCAAAACTAATCTTTTTGGAAAAATTTATTTTGATTTATTTTATAAACATTTTGAAAATCAAGTTAAATTGTGTCTTAATTGAAGTGGGCTTGTGACCCGGGTTGGGGGAAATATTTTTCTTCATTAAGGCTTGGTCTTAGTGAAACAAAAATAGTGTCTGAACCATGGATAAGTCAACCAAGACTAATTTTTTCGGAAAAATTAATTTTTATTTATTTCTTAAACATTTTTAAAATCAAGGTAAATTGTGTATTAATTGTGGGGGGCTTCTGAATCGGGTGGGGGAAAATATATTTGTTTCACTAAGGTACGAGCTTAGTGCTCGGGCTCATTATGCACCATGGACAAGTCAACCAAGACTAATCTTTTTGGAAAAATTAATTATTATTTATTTTCTAAACATTTTGAAAATCAAATTAAATTGTGTCTTAATTGAGGGGGCTTGTTATTTGGGTTGGAAATATTTTTCTTCACTAAGGCTTGGGCTTAGTGCTCAGGCTCGTGTCTGCATCTTGGACAAGTCAACTGATGAGTGCCAAATATTGCATATTCATACACCTTTTCATTGGCACTTAACTCATCTTTCGCGCTTCAAAGTCATATATTATCCCAAATTCGGCATTTTTACCATTTTCAAGAATAAATATTTGTATTAATTAATTTTGTGTTTTAAGTACTAAATAAAGCTTGGAAGAATTGAGAAGACAGAAGAAAGTTGGAAGCGTTCAACCCGCTCGCGCATCTGGTGAAACTTGTTTACAAATTCATGGGATTAAACAACCCATGATCCAAAACCCATGATCCAAAACCCAAGACCCAAATCCATTTCCACCTCAACCCCATTGGATTCTTTCCAAAACATCCACCTCACCCCATTCTCTCACTCCAATCACTCAATTTGTTTCCCACAACCAAATATATTCCATCAATTAAGAAAACATGTTTTGTTGAGTGGATGAGTGCCAAAATTAGGATCCAAGTGCTTGAGGAATTTTGTGTATAAATAGAGAGGGTTGTTGTGTTGAAAAACCATCCAAGAATAGCTTGTTCATGTTAGTTTATCAAATTTAAGTTTTTGTTGTAATGTTCTTCATGTTCTAGTTTCATTTACTAGGGTTTAGATGAAGCCTAATCTCATTCGTATGTATTCATATCTTGTATCTTGTTCTTGAAAGTTTAGAATTGTTTAAAGATATAATTTAATCCAAGTTTTCAACATCTTGCTCTCACAATGTATGCCATGTATCCATTGTAGTTAGAATATCTCTATGTTGATTATGCTACAACTCATACTTAACCAAATATTGATCTTTAGATTAGTTGTGCTTAATTAGACAATTAATTCTTTGGAGAAATAATTTAGTTGTGATTAAATTATCCATTGAGAAACACCTTAGTTATACGGTAGACTTGAATCTATAAGGACAAGAATAATATTACAAGTTGAATGCATATCATAGGTTATTGGTGGATTTGAATACCCTAGTATCCATATTATCATTGTTTACATATATTGTTATTTGCATCTTTTACTTTTATTATTTCGGTCTTGAAAATCATATCGTCATATCGACAAATCAAACCCCTTTTGGTTACTCTCTGAATCGGGATTTAATCACTTCACACTCTCCAAGTCTCGTAGTTTAGAGCTTTGTGCTTTACTGTGTTGCTTGGCTGACTTGTGCACTTCACTGCAGTATACACAATAGTAGGTATCTTTCCGAGCCTACCATCAACCAAGACTAATCTTTTTGGAAAAATTAATTTTGATTTATTTTCTTAACATTTTGAAAATCAAGTGAAATTGTGTCTTAATTGTGGGGGGCTTGTGACCCGGGTGGGGCGAAATATTTTTTCTTCACTAAGGCTTGGGCTTAATGCTCCGGCTTGTGTCCGCACCATGGACAAGTCCACCAAGACTAATCATTTTGGAAAAATAAATTTTGATTTATTTTCTAAACATTTTGAAAATCAAATTAAATTGTGTCTTAATTGAGGGGCTTGTGACCAGGTGGGGAAAATATTTTGCTTCACTAAGGCTTGGGATTAGTGCTCATCTGCGTTACGCACTGCATAGACAAGTCAACCAAGAATAATCTTTTTGGAAAAATTAATTTTCATTTATTTTCTAAATTTTTTGAAAATCAAGTTAAATTGTATCTTAATTGTGAGGGGCTTGTGACCCGGGTGGGGCGAAATTTTTTTCTTCACTAAGGCTTGGGCTTAGTGAAACAAAAATAGTGTCTGCACCTTGGACAAGTCAACCAAGACTAATCTTTCCGAAAAAAATAATTTTGATTTATTTCCTAAACATTTTTGAAAATCAAGTTAAATTGTGTCTTAATTGAGGGCTTGTGACCGGGTGGGGAAATATTTTTGCTTCACTAAAGGCTAGGAGCTTAGTTTTCCAGGGCTAAATGTATGCACCATGGACAAGTCACCAAGACTAATCTTTTTGGAAAATTTAATTTTGATTTATTTTCAAAACATTTTGAAAATCAAGGTAAATTGTGTCTTAATTGTGGGGGGATTCTGACCCGAGCGGGGGGAAATATGTTTGCTTCACTAAGGGTTGGGCTTTGTGTTCGGGCTCGTGTATGCACCATGTACAAGTCAACCAAGACTAATCTTTTCGGAAAAATTAATTTTGATTTATTTCCTAAACATTTTGAAAATCAAGGTAAATTGTGTCTTAATTGTGGGGGGCTTGTGACCCGGGTGGGGGGAAATATTTTTGCTTTACTAAGTATTGGGCTTAGTGCTCGGGCTCGTGTCTGCACCATGGACAAGTCAACCAAGACTAATCTTTTTGGAAAAATTAATTTTGATTTTTTTCTAAACAAAAAATTTCATTGTTTATTTCATTCTCTCTCATGAGTTTCATACTGGCGACTCATCCGGTGATTGGAAAATCATTCCAATCTCGGTTTCAACATGAGTTCATTTATTTTCGATTTTTTTTTCATCTTCCCATCGTTTTCATACCCACGTTTTCAATTTTTCTTTTTGATTTCCTTCGATTGTTTTACTGTTTTCGTTTTGTTTTTTTGGGTTCTTTCCTGGGTTTTCCATTAGGGTTTTGCCTTTATTTTTGTTTTCTCAATCCCCATGCCTAGTATTACTCGTTCTTCTTCCCAAGTAACCCTGCAATCCCCATTACCGCCTTCCTCTACTGTAGTTGGTGTCCTGGACAATGTTTGTCATTGCCCATTCAAGAACGTCCGTTGCTGCAGCGACGGTGTTCATGGCTGAGGCTACGCTAGAGGGTCGTTTTTGAATCATTTTCATTGCAAACACTTGGTAACTGAATCCAACAGGGATACGGTTCGGACTCTTCTTGCCAATGATTTATCTGTGTACCGTGGGTTGGAGTATGTTCTCTTCACCTTGCGTATGTGGTTGTCTTGAAGGTGTCTTATGTCTTCACGGCTGGTCGAAATCTTGTAAGGTAGGAGAAAGTGCTTAGCAAGATTTCATTACGTAGGAGCCTCACGATGGTAAGCATGGATTTTTGATACATGGAGTGACTAAGCCGGGCGAGGAGCAAGTTGCAACATCGGCAGATGCTGTTAGTGGGGGTATTTCTTCTCCAAGGAACGTTGGCAGGGAAGAAGTAGAGATTCTCTCTACTGAACTGCTAAATACCGTGCTTCAACGTAATTTCATCACTATTAATTGCATCCCACATAAATGTCGGCTGGCTTTCTCGAGAGCCATTAAAGCTTGTATCGACCGTGTTCTTGCTTGTCCCTCCTCCTTAACAGGTTGGCTTCGTCTTATACTTCTTCCAATTTGCACCTTTTCTTTATACCAACCTAAGACCTCAGCTGAGCGGAAGTTCAGTAGCCGAAAGAAAATGGAGGTGGCAGCTATTCTCAAAGCTCTGGACGATTGGAAAGAGCCCACTGGATGTTATTCTTTAGTGACAAGATTGCTTCAGCAGCCGCTACGTTGGGGGTCCAAGAAGGATGACGAGAAAAGGGAGGAGGAGAAACAACATGCAACAACTATTATCGCTTTCCAGAAGAAGATTAGCTCCGGTCATTTTGCAGCTGCGATTCGGGTGTTATCTTCACCTGGTGTCGCCCCTTTTGAAGAGCAAACTTACGCTGAACTTTTGGACAAGCATCCTCCAGCCATTCGTCTAGAGATGCCCATAGATGACATCATTGCTGACTCTATTTGTGTGAGTTTGAAGGCTGTTATGGGGGCAATTAAAAGCTTCCCTAAAGGCACGTCATGTGGACGTGATGGTTTTTGTGCAACACTTAGTTGATGCCTTTAGTGGAGCAGCGGCGGCAGTGGCGGATGGTTTGCTTTTGTCGATGACGGGGGTTGTCAACCTTTGGTTGGCTGGAAAATGTCCAAGTGATTTAGACGTATACATTGCCAGTGCACCGTTGACGCCATTACTAAAGTCGGGGGGAGGTCTTAGGCCAATTGATGTGGGAATAGTTTGGCGTAGGTTGGTTACCAAGGTAGCTGCTTTTGCTATTGGAAAAGATATGAGTGCTTATTTAGGTGACTACCAATTGGGGTTGGTGTTAGGTAGAGGGAAGGTATTTTATCATTTTAAATCGCCTATTGGAGTTGAAGGGCCATTCATATTCAATGTCAATGTTTGCTGTAACTTTCTAATGCTTTCAACATGGTAGCGGTCTCATCTCATTAATCGATCCATTATCCATTATTTCCGTTAGGTAGAATTTTGCTACTTACGTCAGGCTAAGTTATATTATGCCCAATATATCTTGTCTTATGAAAGTGCAAACAGGGGATCCTCGGTCCTTTGTTATTTGCTTTGACACTTCACCCCTTAGTGAAGACCATTGCCTCTAGTTGCAAACTTGATTTGTACGCCTGGTACCTTGACGATGGCACAATTATTGGTGATACACTGGAGGTAGCTAAGGCTTTTCGCATAATCGAAGATGAAGGACCACGTAGGGGGTTACATCTTAATATTAAGAAGGCAGATGTATTTTGGCCTTCCCCTGATCATAGGAGTGTTGTTGAGGGTGTTTTTCCCCACGGATATTGGTAGACCTTCTAAAGGTGTTAAACTCTTGGGAGGTCCAGTGAGTTTGGATATGGGCTTTATTAGCGATATGATGTTGAGCAGGGTTCATAAAACTGTTCGACTAATGTCTTCGATCAACAAACTCAGGGACCCTCAAAGCGAGATGCTTTTACTTCGAAGTTGCACTGGGGTGTCTAGACTTTACTTTTCAATGCGAACTACCAATCCTGCTGCTCTACAACCCGCAACCGATCTCTTTGATGACCAGTTATTTCAATATCTGAGACTTTTAATTACTAGAGATGGTGCGGGGTTTGGTCCTTTACAGAAGAGATTAGATACCTTACCCATTATAGATGGTGGACTTGGCATTTATACCATGGCTGACACTCGTGCTTATTGCTACCTCGCTTCCCAGAGCCAGACTTCTTCAGTACAGAAAGCGATTCTTGGTGATTTATGATGGGTCGGTAGACCGACTTAGTTTATCCGCAAGTGCACGGTGTCATAAATGCACACAGTAGCAAGCACCGTTCGTTCCCTCAAGGAGTGTGAAAACTACTAATCAATATCAAGGACTAACTAATCAAAATTCAATATTTCAGAGATTGTTGTGCTAAGAAAGTAAGCTAATGAATAGAACAAAGCAGATTTATAAAGATTTGTAATCAAGGATTTGGAAATATTAAGGTTACAGAATCTGTTGTAAACTATGTTTACTTATGTTCTATCACAAGGTCTCAGATTTACTCGTGAGAAGTGGCAAACCTAGCTACTAACACACGGAAGATATTTTGTTAAGGATTCATAGACAAGAGTTATCATAAAAGATTGTTTGTTCTCAACCTAGAAAGTAGACATCCCTAGTACTAAGTATACATGACATACATAGTCTTGGAATAATCATAAAACAATCAATAACAAGGTTCAGTGAGTATTTCTATCAACCTAACAATAAACTATACATGGCATAGAATATGATAAATTGGATAGAAGATAAATCATTGTAGAGAAACTCAAACAAGTGACATTAAGCTCAAAGTTGGTAGAAACCCTTGTTTTAGAACATGAGTAAACAAAACCTACAAGTTCATCCTTCACCCTAACAATAGATTTAGCTAGACATGGTTTTCTTAAAAGCCATCAAAAATGATATAGATAATAACAAGTTAAGCGTATGAATCGCAGAAAGCAAAATAACAAAACCTAGTTTCTTCCTGTAAACGGCGTCCCCTCTCTCCTCCTAATTGCTGGATTATATAGCAGTCAGCTCCTTTTGCAACGGACTCCGGAAAACAACAGAGCCCAGTCCAGGCCGGTCCAATACCATCTCCAATTTTTGAATCCAGCTGCTTCCTAAATCCAACTAACACACCCATTTTCATGCCACTAGCACACCCCGTATTCTGTCTGTATTGATACCACAGACCATACATCTCAGTCGATCTTCTTTGTAGCTTGCATTTGTAATTGAACCCATTCACGGTCTATGCTAACTCGAAAATCTGTTGCTGCCGGAATCACTAAAATCATCACCACTTTGCAAAGAGCTGCTGTAGGACCTTAGAATGACCACCACTGCCTTCACCCAATTTTAGTTTGTTGTGTACTGTAACGAGACCATTCACAGTATACATCCATCCAACATCAGACCAGACACAATCCAATTTCATCCAACTTCAGGCCAGTACCGAGTCAGACTCGAGCAAATAATCTAGTAATCGATCACCAAATCACACTAACAGGCTCGTTACCAGACCCACCTTCAACTGCCTTGTCAAACCTCTATTTGCATCCATTTCTCAAACAACAGGTGCGCAATATCTTCATTGATAACTCCCCCATAAGAACTCAGTTTCACTCCATGCAAACAACCCCTCCATAAATATGTTGTCTTCACTGCTCAAATAATGGCATCAGTTCTTCTTGAGACTGATTTTCACTCACAAATTCACCCTACGTCAGCAACCACTTCATACCTTAATTCTCTTAAGAACAACGAATTTCAGGTTGCACCGGAAATCTCCAAATTCAATTGTTTATTGTTGTTTCCGCTGTCACCTGAATCCGAAAACAATCATCTAACATGGCGGCCAACACCAATCTCGGGCGACCTAGAAAACCCCCAAATCTTCAATGGATGAAACCCATTTCTGCCAGCAGACCCATTATCATGAATTTACTCTCAAGAACTTCAATCGGACCAATTTCCCTTCACAGCCAAAATCCCCATATTTGATTTCATGGTATACTTCACGAATTGATGTCGCCCAACGCTCCATTACTTCTTCAAATCTCTCAATTATCCACTGCCAACAAAACCCATTGCAATCAGCCACTGATGAACTCGTTCTCATCTGAATTTCGGCTCAAAGACAATCGATCAATACCCCCAACTTCGGTGCTGCCAGTTGCTTCTTTTCCTTCTCTTTTAACATTTCTTCGAACCTCTTGCTCACAGGAATGACAGCAACATCAGTTGCTACTTCTTCGTTCTCTCAGTTCCTCACCTGTGGTTTTTCGATCTCACAGAAATGGTTGCAGCTGCTCAAAACGATGCTCAGATCCAAGAGAAGATGGTTTTCTTCTGGTTGCATTAAGAGATAACGAAATGTGGTGGGGAGATGGACACGTCACCCTTAGACACTAGCAGAATCAATGTGCCCTCTTGTAGACTTCTCTTGTTCATTGTCCGTGAAATAACACAGCCAGGCAAGTGGCTTGAGTGGTGAGCAGCGTGGGTGTACAAGACATACCACCACTGGCCCGGTCTCTTTTTGATCACTGAGTTTTGTTTTCGCAAATGCCATTCAGCTCCTCATTTAGCCATTTATTCTGCTTAATCAGATTCCCCCACACTTACATTTTGCTAGTCCTGAGCAAAACAAGAAAAGATTATATCCGCTACACAGCTGGATACGTAGAGACTTCCTCTAAACAGCAAGACGAACCACTAAACAATGGTGTAGAATAGTCTGCTAAACAGATAGACTCATAATCAGAATGAGCCGCTCAACAGCTGGTCATGTCGTGCATAATTTTTTTTTAAGACCCGCTCAACAGCTGGTCATATCA
This sequence comes from Papaver bracteatum, assembly GCA_023529315.1. Classification (NCBI taxonomy): domain Eukaryota; kingdom Viridiplantae; phylum Streptophyta; class Magnoliopsida; order Ranunculales; family Papaveraceae; genus Papaver; species Papaver bracteatum. Next base: position 13,168 of record JAJJWX010004165.1, read on the forward strand.
TTTTTTATTTTTTGTTTTTTGAAAATTCCTAACGAAGGTGAATATCTACCACAAATATATATCAACCACTCCCCCACACTTGAATCTTACATTGTCCTCAATGTAAGTTGAGTCATTTAAAGTAAAATTCAAGGTGGAAAATTCCCAATATGCGATAGGCAAAATAAAAAAATAAAAGATAAAGAGTAAAGGAAACAAACAAATGGGTTGACTCCCATGAAGCAAATGATATTTGTTTCCCAGCTTATGCGCAGCAAGTAATCTCAAACAAAGTGAAGAATGATGCATAACAGCAACCTGCCAGCATATATGTAAAGCCTGAAAAGTTGGGGATCAACCCAACACACAAGTTCAACTGCAACTATGAACCTGCAAACACTATCACCACCCAAAAAGATATGTGAATGCATAAATAACTCACTCCCATAAACAACAAGTTCAGAATGTTTACTAGTTTTGATTCTTAGAGGAGACTCCCTATACGGTTTTAGATCATCTGAAATATTGTCAGTGGTTTCACTAGATATCGGAGGGAGCAATGCATTAGCAATGTCAATGAGCATAAGATCACATGACTTGGCAAAAGGATCTGAGTAAACAATTTTTGGTTCTAACTTGTTATTGTGAATTACCTGACCAGTATCCATATGTTCCACACTTACACAAGCATCTTGAAAACTACTGCTAGTCTCACGAATAACTAGTTCGTCAGGCTCAGCAAAATAAGATAAGCAGATATTTGATGATTTAACTTTTGTTAACTCCTTACAACCCGCAAAATTTTCAGACATGCTTTCGAGATTCTCGTTGTAACCGTGAGTATAATCATTCACACTATCAACCATGCAAACGTGTTCACAAGTTTCAGAAATCGAAGATGAATTCAAAAGCTTAAACACATTTATCTCCATTTTCATATTTCCAAAAGTAAGCTCCATGATTCCATTTCGACAATTGATAACCGCATTCGAGGTAGCCAAGAAAGGTTTACCTAAGATGACAGGAATCTTCCCACTAGGATTAGAAATAGGTTGAGTATCCAAAACAATAAAATCAACGGGATAAACAAAACTTTCAACCTGTATAAGAACATCCTCTACCACTCCCCTAGAAATTTTAATGGACCTATCAGCCAATTGGAGGGTAATTTTAGTGGTTTTCAAATCACCAAGTCCTAATTGCACATACACATAATATGGCAAGAGATTCACACTAGCACCCAAATCTAATAATGCATGCTGGATCCTATGTTCTCCTATAGTGCAAGCAATCGTAGGACAACCTGGATCCTTAAATTTGGGTGGAGTTTTCTGTGTAATAATCGAGCTTACATGTTCAGTAAGGAAAGCTTTCTTATGTACATTCAATTTTCGTTTCGTAGTGCACATATCTCTTAGAAACTTAGCATAAGAAGGAATTTTCTCAATGGCATCTAAGAGTGGAATGTTGACTTTAACCTGTTTAAACACTTCTAGTATGTCATTAGGACTAGATCCTTTCTTACGAGGTAGTAATGCTTGAGGAAAAGGAGCGCGAGGAACATAAGAATATTCAGGATTACCTTTCTCGGTTTCATCGGTTTCTTTTTGTGTTGAAGGAGTAACCCGTGTAATAGCAGGCGGGTTCCTATCTTGCACATTCTCCTCAGCATCACTAACATGATTATCAATGACCCATCCACTTCTGAGAGTAGTGACGGCCTGGACATGATGAGTTGGCTTAGCACCAGATGTGTTCACCTCAAAAGGACCATCTGGGTTAAGCTTTATTTGACTCGGTAAGTGACCCTTGTCTCGCTCATCCAATTGGCTAGTAATCCGATTTATTTGTTGCTCTAAGTTCGCCATAGATCTTTGAGTAGCCTGCATAAATAAACTCATACTTTCTTCCAAACTAGGAATTATTTGGTCAGAAAAATTATTAGTAAAATAAGATGTATGCGTAATAGACTCAACATGCCTAATTTCAGCATTTTTTTCTAACAACTCCACTCTTCGTAACATATCAGCAAACTTGTCCTCAGATTCCAATTCACTTTCAACTCTGTGAATCACTATGCTACTAGTCATTGACCTTATAGGTTCTCTAGCCTCCCATTCTTGTGTTTTTTCTGCCATTTCATGCAAAAATTTATAACCTTCTTCGGCAGTCTTATCAGGAAAATTACCACCACAAAATGATTCTCCCATATTCAGAGTTTTGAAATCTAATCCCTCATAAAGTATCAATGTGAGCCTAGGAGTATCAAATCCATGGTGTGGACATTGTAGCAAGAGATCATGGAACCTCTCTATGTAATCATAAAGAGATTCTCCTTCTTGTTGAGAAAAACTATTCAACTTTCGACGAATGGAAATAGTTTTATGCCTAGGAAAGAATTTATACAAGAATAGATTAATTATGTCATTCCAAGTATTAATTGATGAAGGAGCTAATGCATTTAACCATGATTTTGCTTTATCCATCAAGGAAAAATGGAACAACCTAAGTTTGAGATGCTCATCAGCTAAATCCTTGAATTTCATTGTACCACACAATTCTTCAAAATTTCTAATGTGGTAGTAAGGATTTTCATTCTCCTTACCATAGAAT
>JAJJWX010004166.1:0-15697 GCA_023529315.1 Papaver bracteatum
CTCTTCTCTGCCGGTTGAACTTGAACTTTTTCTTGGGAGAATTTATAAAGTACCCCCGTTTTTTGAAACTTCTCAAAAGTGCCCCCAAAGTACTAAAAAACGGGAATGAGTCATATTCGTTAGTCAAAACTAATTTACCCGGTCAAAAGATACTGGAAAATTATCAAACGGTCCTTACCTAATTCTAAAGAGATAGAGAGAAAGAAAAAATATCTCACTTTGTTTTTTCGTTCTCTTTTCGTTCAGAGAAGAAAAAAGGGGGAAGATTTCATCTCTTCCCGTGATGTTTGAAATTGAAGACGATGAATGAAGATTGAATCCGAGAGTAAGGAGGTGATTGAATCCGAGAATAAGGAGCTCTGGAAATGTCATAGATTTAGTTAGGGTTTTGGTACGAATCTGGAATGAAATTGATATGAAGATGAGTGAATGGAGAAGCTTATTATCACAAAGATCGATTTGAGAGGTGGTTATGCTTGGGTCGAGGTTGAATTATCTGCTGGTGTTGTTGATTGAGAAGAAGCAGAAACTAGGGTTTCTGTGATGTTTGAAATTGAAGACGAAGAATGAAGATTGAATCCGAGAGTAAGGAGGTGATTGACGTTAAATCGTAGAAGAGATTGAAGCACTGAGTTGAAGATTTGAGGTGATTGAAGTTAGAAATGAAGGGAATCTGATGTGTACGGTTTAGAGCTGTTGTTGGCTGAGATGATGTTTTTGTTTTGGATTGCAAGAACAAGGTGTTGTTTCTGGATGGGTTTTGCTGTACAAGAAAGATGGGTTGATGTTGATTATCAAAGAAGAGTTGAGTTTGAAACTGGACATAAAAAGATGCTTCAATATTAACGATTACGGAATGGCTCTACTTGCTCATTTTTCCCAAAGCCTGAAATAGGTAAGAGAGGTAGCTATTCCCAAGCATCTGCTCTTTTAGTCTTTGAATTTTATGTGCTGAGAACTGTCCTTCAGTTCTCTAGCTAATGATCAATTTTATCTGGTGCAGATAAATTTGTCATATTGTTATGTAACTAATGTCATCCTCTTAGCACTAGCTAGTATCAGCTGCTTACAGGTTGTGACTATATTACACGTGAGCAAGGAGTTGATGTGGTGTTAATTTTTCATATTTTCCAACTACACACTGTCCTTATAATTTATGGTCAGCCATGTATACCAAAGTAAGTGTATACTTGATATGGTGTTACTTGCAGGCGGCAGTTGATGCAACGGGTTGGAAGCAACAATTAGAAGCATCCACCTTGTAGATGTACCACATTCTAGTGGAATCACAAGAGCACTGTAGGTAGAGTCACCAATCCTGAGAACGTGCACCTATTATGGATGGAAGGTAATAAAGAGAACATGGTGATGGTGCTGCCGTTTTGATGTTGTTTTCGGTGATGATGCAGCGATGTTGTTGGTCGGGGAACATGTTGATGATCTTTTGCCGTTTTGATCTTTTGTTCTTTGTCTTAGAAAACCCCCAAATAATTTCAGACTCTCACCAACATTCTCTACTAGATTGAATGGGGTATGTTGTTGCGGTGATTGGCAGTTGAATATGGTGTTGTTGCCTGTTAATTCATTATGTGTGAATGGTTGGAACAAACTGAATATGCAGTGAACTCAAAGTACAAGGAAATCAGTAAAGATGGTGTTTACTGTTGAAGTGGAGATGGACTTGAAGGAATTGCTGTGACTAAATGGGTTGGTGAGTGTGACTGCAATGAGGTTTAGATGGTTAAGCATAGATCGAACTGTTGTGGTATATTGACTTTGGATGTTCTGTTCTTGTGGTCGAATGCATCTACCTTTATCCAAAAGTGAGTCATTGATTGAGCTGGTACTTAAGAGTTGGTGGTGCTGAGTTATGTTGCTAATTGAATTGGTAATGAAGCTGCAGGATTGAACAGATGAATGCTGGAGTTCATTGCTTTTTCTCAGTGGACTGGAGACCCTAAGTACCAGCAAAAGGTACCGTCGACAAAGAAGTACACCAACACAAAGTGATGATAATCTGCAGCAGTTTAATCGTGTCTTGTTGAATTGAATTTTGCTTTTGAATTTTTTTTGGATGAAAACTCTTAGTAATGCAGTTTCATCAGACTTTCATATGCACAATAGTTTTATATTGTGTTATTTTGGAACATTTATAAATTAGAGGGGCTTTTAAGACTTTATGGAGCTGCCACATGGAGTTTAATAGCTCTAACTTTCTGTTTACCGTTTTATCAAAAAAACTGTCAAACTTGGGGTACTTTTGAGAAGTTTCAAAAAACGGGGGTACTTTTGAAATGACCCCATAAAAACGGGGGTACTTTATAAATTCTCCCCTTTTTCTTCTTATCAACTGAAAAGTTTCTGTAACAATACCATACCGGCATTGAATGTATGTTGGATACTTTGTCGGCAGTTCATGTCCTCCCACTGTACAACATATATAGGTGGAGGGACACAATTCTCTTAGATTAAGAAAATTGCTTTGAATTCATAATTTTTCATACCTTTTTTTATTTTACCGTTTTTCCTATTCCTACTACAATTTTCCATACACAATAAATGAGGATATTTAGAATAAAATTCATCTTGAAAATAGGACTCCGCCTATCTAGTGATACAAATAAAAATCAAAATTCCGTCTATATAATATAATAGGTACGGAGAGAGTAAATGACACACCAACAATAAGTTAAAGGGTTGTTTTTAATATGAAGTCCATGCATGCTAAGATGTCTATAATCACTGTATTTTGCATGCCCCAATCTGCATTGATTTTAGGTTGAATACCATATCGGGTGTTCGTCTAATCATTGACTTGAAGTTTAGTTTAATGCCGATAGATGTTCCATTTGTACAGAAAACTCCGTGAGAATTTTTATGCTAGCTGGAATGGTTTCTTTTTCATTTTCTTTTCCGACTCATTATCCGGCATGCTCGACATTTTGGTGCACTATGCCGGATGACAATTAAATTTGGGGGATAATGTTTGTCGGCATGGTGAAAGGATGAATACCACGCCGACAATGACGTAACTGGCATGACATTCATACTTTTACCATGTCGACTGAGATTTTTCAAGTGTAATAATGGCGAATTAAAAAAAAAAACAAATTTTAATACATTAATACCTATACCTGAGTATTTATGTACCCGAACAGAAAATACATTGAGATACTATAGGTATGGGTATTAATGTATTAAAATTTGTTTTTTTTTCCCCTCGAAACTTCTCCTTCTATTTTCTTTTGAAATATTAACTAACTAATCTTTACTTAACCAATCATGATTAACAACTAATTATAATTATTTACGGGCTAGTTAGGAATTACATAAATTATGTGGATAGGTGTTCAGTAAATTACTTTATAATTAACCCTATTTAGTCTTATTGTCACATCCCCAGATAATTCATCTATACTATACCCAATTCTGCGTTCTTTATTATGGGTGTTGCAAAAGCACCAAAAGAAGCCTCAATTAGGGACTAACCTAAATCGTTATGGGACTACCTAACAAGGTGAACTAGATTTATAGCGTGCTACACACCGAGAATTTTTCCCTTTTAGGAATTTGATTTGTTGTGCGGGTGGCTTCGCCCCACCCCGTGGTGATGCATTTTTGATTTGGCATGGTGAGAGAACGTCTCGATGCATTAAACAGGTGGAGAAAAAAATAGGAAATATATACGGCATTTTATTTATTTTTACCTTTTATTTTCGCAAAAAATATGTGTTTTTTTTATTTTTCTTTTATGTATTCTGGGCATTTTTTTTTCTTTTAGCCATTTGATTTGCTGTGCCTGGGGCTTCGAACCGCCCAATGGCAAGGCATTTTTGATTTGGTGTGGCGAGAGAACGTCTCGATGCATTAAATATGTGGAGAACAAATAAGAAATATGCGGGGTTTTTATTCTTTTATCTTTTATTTTCGCTGAAAGTATGTGTATCTATTATTTTCTTTTTTCCCTTTATGTATTAATTTGGAAAAAAGAGTCCTTATACTGTAGGTACTCGACTTCCAAATTGAATTTGAACTTCCATAAAATTCCAAACATAGTAAGTTAAGTTTTCTTTTTAAATTTCTAATTCTTAAACCAAGCATACATTGCCAAGTGTCCCCATCAAAACTCTCGTTTCAAAAAAGTGACAAAAAACTTATGTGACAGCCCCGGATTTTTTTCGCTTCCCATTGGCCATGGAGTTCGGTCAATTGGCAAGTTCCAAATTCACGAGCTTCTCTATGAGGTGAAATCGGTTCGAAACCAATAGTAGATATATGGTTTTATTAAACATGACAAAAACATACTCATTCACATAATCAATCAATTAACTAGGAAAAATATAGAATACAAATACTTATGCAAGTACACAATAAAATATGATCACACTCTTCCCATTACAAACAAAGGTAAAAACATATTTTTATGATATTATTAAAAAGTACAGAAAAGAAAGATTCATTTACATTAGCTTCTCAGTAGTAATGACCAAAGGACTATGTATAACTATATATTGATTTAACAAGTTTCCAAACACACCTAATTACAGACCAAAACAATACAAGAAATGATAATTGTGTTTTTATTAAACCAAACCATATTTACACATGAGTATATATATGAAAAACAAAGTGAACGTATTCAATTTGAACCCGGAGGCTCTATGCATAGGGGTGTAAATTGGGCCGGGCCGGGAAGCCCGGCCTAATAATTAAATGGGACGGGATAGGGCGGGCAAGTGCGTTTCTTACCCAACAAACTAAAAGGGTCGGGTGGGCAGGGAAATTTATCTAAATAAATTTCCCATGGCCTGCCCAATCCTGTATGTTAATTGGGATCGGGAGGGTAGGGCCGGGAGAGCCTTGAATATTACAAATACATATTATATTCCAAAAAGAAAAAGAAAGTAATAATACACAAGTCATGAGCAATTAAATGAGGTTTAGTCATATTCAAGATGTTCCAATCAAATTAGTTCATTTAAATAACTAAAACTTTTAAGGAAAAAATAATCCTTAAATGACTCAAAAAAAAGTTAACAAACACAAAGATACACACAGTAGATAGGAAAATGCCATATATTTTGTTTAAGATTTTATCTATATGGTTAGCATATCTAAATCCTATGAAATAAAAGTTGAAAAATACATATTAGAACAATGCAGATTCACAGTATCAAGTGTCTATACCGAGTATATTATAGGATGAAAAAATGAAAACAACCATTTTGGCTAGGTAAATGGGTAATATTGACGAGCTAACAGGACGGGTAATAATGACGGGATAATAGGGCGGGTATTGGGTCTGGCAAGGAAATTTTACTTGTGGCCTGTGCCCTCCCTCATATTTAAATGGGCTAGGTCGGGCAAGCCCGTAAAGGGCAGTGGGAACACATGGGATGCCATGGGACAGGGCAGACGGTACAGGGCCTTGGGCTGCCGGGCAAAATTTACACCCCTATCTATGCATCAAGCCTTAACAAGCTTATTTCCTCAAGGCGCTCTCAAACTCTGTGGAAAACAAAACAAAACGGGGTAAGCCACAACCCAGGGGAATAATGGAAATACAAGCAATGCCCAAATAAAGATAACGACGAGTTATTGAATCAATTTTAGAGTAATCAACGAGTAAAGTTGTTGAGCAATACACAACATAATTCATCTAATTCATAACAAAAATCAAAATATTCGATTGAGAGGGTTCGACTAATTGTCGAGGTTTATCAGAAAACCACCCTATCGTCCCGAACGATCTTCCGCAGGTCACCATTAGTATGGATTGTCCCTATAGGGTCCAAAATCTCAGGTAGATTTCAAACAAAGGAAGTGCTCAACATAATCAATGCATATGATGGATGCATTTATTGTTAGTGCTCGATTTTGATCTCAATTGTATATATTGTTAGTGCTCGATTTTGTACTTATTTGGATTTTTATGTCTTTATAGGTGTTTTTGGAGAAATAAGCTTTTGTGGAGAAAGTTGCTCGAAAAGTGGCATTTGAACCTCCGGAGGCACCCAGAAGAAAAATTACGTACCCAGAGGTATGCTGGAGACATCCCAGGAAATTGTTATTGGCACCCGAAGAAAGTTGATAAAGACACCCGGAGGACAATTGATAAGAGGCACGGTAATGCTATTTGCACGCCAGATTCGATGTTTACACCCTATGGCTATGGGCACCCGAGCATGGTTAGGGGGCATCATGTTCTTCCCATTTGAAGTGAAATATGGCGGGAAATTTTCACGCTCTCTGCGTAATTCCCTGGATTGGGTGTGTGAGAATTTTAGATGGATTTACTTGTTGATTTGGGTTGCAATAATCCTGTTATAACAAAACAAGATAGGTAATGAGCTTGGATACGAATAAAGTAGAGTTTCTCTCGTTGTCTCGATAAAACAGGGAAGCATATATTTTCTCGGGATTTAGTCATTCTGGGAAGTTACGCAGATATGCAGGTGGACTGTAATATGGATTTGAACTTGTTATGGCCTGTTAAGAGTATACATGGTTGATATGCCACTAGGATTCGAAGAATGAGGCGTATTATGGTGAGTATCGATTAAACATGGGAAGAGTCCTTTCTCGGTGATGTGAAAAACGGAAAGAGATTGTAAAAATTATTTCAGTTAAGGTTTTGTCTGTAACAGTGGTTTCTTGAACAATTATATCTTTTACAAACCAGGTGCTTTATACTTTTTCCCTATTTTAATCAACTTTTGATCTATGAACCAATACTTTGATTAAGTGATTAATATGAGGAGCTAAACCCCATCACTGGGACAACGGAGGAATCCATTTTTCATGCATGTTGTAATTCTATTAATTCTTTTATGACTTATTGCATTGATTTTTAATCGATTTATGATTTTTGTTGAATGATTGTGATTTCAATTGATGGGTCATGCTTGCTTGAGTGTTTTGATATCTCATGCTCTATATTTATAGTTATTACTTCAAAATATACTTTCGGCAATAAATTAGAGCCAATAAATTGTTATTATATAAGCTCTAAATTTCTAGAATTATGAGTTGTTAAACCACATGATTATGTGAATTGGTGGAATCCGGAGTCTCAGTACCTATCGATATTGTGACAATCTTGTGTATATGTTTTCTTTATTTTTAGTGTTTTTAAGTATTGAGTCTGAAATCGAATCTTCACAAGTTCGAGAATCGAATCTATTATAATCACTTTCTACAACACATCGGTATACGTTACTTACGAGTAACACTCATACCATCACAACTGTAGATTCATAAACCATGGTAAACAACTTAAATCAACTTACCTTGCAATAAAACAATATTAGAAGTACAAGAAACTATCAAATTAAAGTTATGGATATTTACTTTGAAATATCCGGTACACAAAATCAAGAGCTTGTCCATGAAAAAAAAAAAAAAAAAAACAAACAATGGAAATTTCAACTTGCGTAGTTATTTTTTCAAAAATTCTTTAGACTTCATTACTCAATGAAAATGAGTTTTTCTTAGCTCATTTAAAAGAATAAAAGACAAGCTTTCCAATAAAAATTATAAGAAAATTTTATGGGTGTTGTAGCTGTATAAAAATACTTCAACAAAACAAGACAATATTTAAGCTTTTCAGAGACTGCAGTTTTGACCTACATTCAAAAATTTGTGCAGAATTCATTACCCAATGAAATTTAGTGAATTTGTATCATTAGAAAGCTAAGAAACCTTATATTGACATAAAAATCATAACCAGAAGAAATAAGGTATGTAGCTGATTTGATAAGTCCCTAATAAAAAGGGCAGTAACCAAGTTCTTCATAAATTACAAGTTTGATAGTTTGCAATCCAAAATTCGTGTAAACTTCATCACACAACGGAATTTAGTAAATTTAGTCTCTTTTGAAGGCTGAGATATGCCACTTTGACATAAAAATGATAAACAAAGGCAATGAGGTACATTGGTGTGTTTAAAAATATCAACAAAACATGACAGTTGTGTAGTTCTTCAGAAAATTCAATTCTGGTAGTCTGCAATCAATATTTGGTGCAAAATTCATCATAAAACGGAATTCAGCATACTTGGTCTCGTTATAAATCTGAGAGAGTGCTCTTAAACATAAAAATAAGAAGAGGATATTTTGAGTTACAGATCCGCATGGAAAAGTCTTGACAAAACAGTACAACAACACAAATTCGGAAATTTCAGAACACGAACAATTTATAAGATTGTTTAGAAGACAAACTAATTTAAAACCCAATTTAAAAAATTGCAGTAAATAAAACTTCATATACAAGTTAAATTAATCATGGAATTGGATTAAAATTAAAGAAACTTAGGTTTAAGGAAGAATCATGAAATCAAAAGAAACCGGTACCCAACATAGTTTGAACTTAAAAGTCAAAGAAAACCCAATCAAATTGAATTGTTAACAAGACCAAATCATAAGAATTGAAAAACAATCTTGAACAGGAAAGAAACTAAAACAAGAATAAATCGCCTACTTAATTCATGAACCCTAAATTCGAAATTAATTGGAACAAGCGTGTAATAGCTTGAACATAGCAAATTCATCTAATAATGATTAGTAAGAACATGAATTCAATTTAACAAAGATCAGAGAGCTAAAATTTAGGTTTTACCTAAACACCACCCACGCTTTCCCTATGTACCACTCACGAAGTAAAAACACAATACATGTGCACCTAAATTAAAGTATGTAACGAAAACTCACATTTTTCACGACTAGCCAAGTACAGTGGTACCCTGTAAGCCATTACCACTACCACATACAACAACCACAGTCACCGGCACCACCCCTCTTCATAATACATCATGTATCTATCCATTGATTCAAGTTAAAAAGTTTTTAAGCAATATTATATTGATTGGGAATGCCATAGTGCTTGTTCCATAATGGAATCAAACAAATTTTGTGAGATCTATATCAGAGTTTCTCAAAATTGGAATCATGATTGAGATTAAAATCAAAACTTGATTTGCTTCTATTAAAAATTAAAACCTAATCGATGAGAATAAAAAAGATTAAGGTGTAACTTTATTTCATAAATTAAAAACGGGATAAAGATTGAGATTAAAATTAAAATTAAAACTAATACTTAATTCGCAATACAATCAAAGGTGGTGAAGCCAACGGCGGCTATTGCAGTGATAGCAGTAACAGTATTAGGCGAGATAAGGGAGGAAGGTGGGTTTTACTACCCACGTCAAATTGAGGAAATGCCTAAAAGTGTAATTGAAAAGTGAAAAAATTCCAAAAGTGACTCAAAACGAATATCTTCCAAAAGTGTGACTAATTTTCAATAATACCCAACATACCCTTTTATAGCCCGATGTGTACACATCGGGTAAGGATGTACACATATTTATAGTCGATGTCTACATATTATAGCTGATGTCCACATACGATTGGCTTGATGTCCACATATTTATGAATAGTTTCCGATGTGTACACATCCTTACGTATACATCGGATACTATTCTGGATGTCTACATATAATGATTATGCCTAGATTCTGGATGTCTACATACAATATGTAGACATCAGACACTATTCATGGTGGGGTATCAGTGCCCGATGTGTACACATCCTTACCCCGATATGTGGATATCCTTACGCGATGTGTACACATCCTTACCCGATATGTGGACATCTGAGGACAAAATCCGGTATTTCTGTAAAAAACAGGGGCATATGTGTCCGTTGACCGGTCATGGTCACACTTTTGGAAGGATTTCAAATTTGGTTATATTTTTGGAATTTTTTCACTTTTCAGTCACACTTTTAGCTAAAATCTCCGTCAAATTAGGTAGAACATTATTTTATTTTTTATTGTGAGTGATATTTAGGGTAAACATGGGTGGTATTTAGGTAAAACCAAAATTTATGAAAGATATTTCAAAACAGTTTTAAGAAGAAATTCCCCATACCTTCCACAGACGAATCCAGAGCAACTAAAGACCAAATAACGTAAAATATGCTTTGAATTTCAAGTTTTGATGAGAAGTTTTTGTTGAAAGAAAGAGAATTTAACAGTAAGGAGAAAGAGATGGTTTCTACACTAAAATTTAGTAGAAAAAATTTATATCAAAGAAGGCAAAGGTCTAAAATTTGAGTGTTTTTTTTTGTTGATGCGTCTGTGACATTGGGTCTTTCAGGTGGTTATTGGTGGAGCAAGTGCTGGTTCTTTTGTCGCAAGCTCTGGTGGTGGTGCAGCAGCAAGCTCTGGTGGTGCCGCAGCTGCTGAAGCACCTGCAGCTGAGGATAAGAAGGAAGAGAAAGAGGAGAGCGATGACGACATGGGATTCTCTCTCTTTGATTAGACAACCCTTGTTATTGGAGGTTATGACAATTCGTCGTTAGTTGGAACTTGTGATCTGTGTTAAAATATTAAACTTGATATTAAATCTAGAAAAATCTAATTAGTCATGTGATAAGTATTAGTCAAAATAGACATGTGAGGATAAACTTCGCCATACTTATCCTTGTTGTATTCTAGAGTATTTTCTCTAGATAAGAGAGTATTAGACATGTGAAGGATAAACCTCTCCATGTTTATCCTTGGTATTATACTTTAGAATATTCTCTTTAGATAAGTGTAATGAGAGTGTAAAGAAGAGTCTAGATAGAACTATCTAGAGAAGTAAGTGAGGCTATAAATAGGCAACAATGGTTCACTAGCAAACCATCCAAAAACCAAGTGAGCTAGCAAATAATAAGAGTGGTTTAAGAAAAGAAAAGTGAGTCTTGTACAACAAATTTTTGAGAAATAAAATTCATTTTTGGTTAAACACCAAGTTGAGTCATTCCAATACCCATCAACCATTAGCCCCAAAACCATTTCCAACAAAGTGGTATCAGAGCCATAGATCATAATGGCTACCGAGATGTTTCCCTTCCAAATTCCTAAACTCACCAAACAAAACTATGACAACTGGAGCATTTAAATGAAGGCGTTACTAGGATCGCAAGATGCGTGGGAGATAATAAATAAAGGTTATGTCGAACCGGAAAATGAAGTTGCGCTACCACAAGACGAAAAGGATACGCTACGTATTTCTAGAAAGAGAGATAAAAGAGCTCTTTTCCTTCTTTATCAAGGCATGGATGAGTCGTCCTTCGAGAAGATATCAAGAGACGCTAATGCAAAGCAAGCATGGGAGATTTTGCAAAATTCCATTAAAGGCGTGGATAAAGTAAAGAAGGTGCGGTTGAAAACTCTAAGAGGTGAGTTTGAATCTCTCTCCATGAAAGAATCCGAATTAATCTCGGATTATTTTTCAACAGTTCTAGTTGTTGTTAATCAACTAAGAAGAAATGGTTAGGTCATGAGTGATAGTCGTGTGATCGAAAAAATATTACGGTCAGTCGTTCCAAAATTTGACTATATCGTCGTCGCTATTGAGGAGTCCAAAGACGTCGAAACCATGACCGTGGATGAGCTCATGGGATCGTTACAATCCCATGAAGAAAGAATGAAAAAGAGAGGCAAAGAGGTAGCAGTAGAACAAGTTCTACAAGAAAAGCTCACTTTAAAATACAAAGGAGAGAGCTCTAGTAGTAATCCTAGAGGAAAAGGACGCGGCTACTACGGCGGAAGAGGAAGAGGCAAGCAGAATGATGATGATCAAAGGGGCCAGAGGTCAAGCTTCACAAGAGGTCGTGGCAGAGGGAATAATTCATGGCACAACAATAATAAGCCAAGGTATAACAAATCTCAAGTTGAATGTTATAATTGTCATAAGCGTGGTCATTATGCCCGAGATTGTTGGTTTTCATCGGATAACATCGAAGAAAAAGCTAACTATGCTAATAAAGAAAAAGAAGGAGACCAGACCTTGTTGGTGGCATGCAAAGGAGGTGACTACAGTGAGAATTGTACATGGGTGCTTGATACAGGAGCAAGCAACCATATGTGCGGCACGAAGGAGAAGTTCGTGGAGCTTGATGAATCAGTTTTCGGCAACGTAACATTTGGAAATGGAGCGAAAACTCCGGTAAGTGGTCTTGGCAAAATTTTAATTAAGTTGAAAAATGGAAATCATGAGTTTATTTCCGATGTTTATTACGTCCCCAACGTAAAAATGAATATACTAAGTTTGGGACAACTCTTAGAAAATGGCTATAGGATGAATATGGAAGACCTTAGTCTTTTTATAAGAGATAAGAAAGGAAAACTAATTTCCAAAGTGCCAATGACGGGAAATAGGATGTTCTATTTGAACATTCAAAATGACGTCGTGAGATGTCTGACCGCCTGTGTGAAAGACTCGTCATGGCTCTGGCATATTAGGTATGGACACCTTAATTTTGGAGGATTAAAATTATTTTCCAAACAAAATATGGTTAGAGGTTTGCCAAAAATAGACCACCCGGATCAGTTGTGTGAAGGATGTTTACTTGGGAAACATTTTAGGAAAAGTTTTCCCAAGGAAACATTCTCAAGAGCCACAAAACCACTACAGTTGGTACACACAGATGTTTGTGGACCAATAAAGCCAACCTCGTATGGTGGAAATAATTATTTCCTCATATTTGTCGACGACTTTAGTCGAAAAACATGGGTTTATTTCTTGAAACAAAAATCAGAGGTTTTCTCCAATTTCAAGAAATTTAAATCCCTTGTGGATAAAGAAAGTGGCTTTGAAATTGTGTCTATGAGATCAGACAGAGGAGGTGAATTTACTTCGAAGGAGTTCGAGTCTTACTGTGAAGACAATGGAATCCGTCGGCCTCTTACGGTTCCATATACACCTCAACAAAATGAAGTTGCCGAAAGGAGAAACATGACAATTCTCAACATGGCCCGGAGTATACTGAAGACAAAGAGAGTTCCCAGGGAATTTTGGGAAGAAGCGGTTGACTGTGCGGTTTACCTGATAAACCGTTGTCCCACAAAAAGCGTGCGGAACATGACTCCTTTAGAAGCATGGAGCGGAGTGAAACCCGGAGTCTCACACTTACGAGTATTCGGAAGTATCGCATATGCTCATGTGCCGAGTCAGCTGAGAACAAAGCTGGATGACAGGAGTTCCAAGTACATATTTATCGGTTATGACTCTCGATCCAAGGGATACAAGTTGTACGATCCAATCAATAAAAAGGTCGTCACAAGCAGAGATGTGGAGTTCGATTAAGAAGGAATCTAGGATTTTGGCGTTCAAGAAAAGGTTTACAATTTTCTCCCTATTCTAGAAGAAGAAGAACAACCACCCGAACCAGTTGCTCCATATACTTCACCACCACCATCACCTCCAGTAGTGCATCATGACGATCCATCATCAGCATATGAAAGTTCTAGCAAAAGGCCCTTACAGACGAGGAGTTTAACTGATATCTACGGAGATAATGTATCTCTTTGCAGAAAGTGAACCAATAAAGTTTGAAGAAGCCGTCAAAAGAGAGAAATGGAGAAAGGCGATGAATGAAGAAATAAAAGCAATTGAGAAGAACGGTACCTGGGAGCTTGTAACACTTCCGAAAGGACAAAGAGCAATTGGAGTAAAGTGGGTGTACAAAGCTAAGAAAAACGCTAAAGGAGAGGTTGAAAGATACAAGGCAAGATTGGTTGCAAAAGGCTACAACCAAAGAGAAGGCATCGACTATGATGAGGTATTTTCTCCTGTAGCTCATCTAGAAACTATAAGATTAATTATTTCTCTAGCTGCCCAAAATAGATGGAAAGTTCATCAAATGGACGTCAAGTCTTCCTTTCTAAATGGACATCTTGAAGAGATGGTATACGTCGAACAACCACCGGGATACAGAGTAAGAGGAAAAGAAAATAAATTCATGAAGTTGAAAAAGTCTTTATACGGCCTAAAACAGGAACCAAGGGCATGGTACAGCAGAATCGACAAGTACTTCCAAGAAAATAATTTAAGTAAATGCCCGCATGAACATGCTCTATATGTGAAGGTGAACAAAAAAGGAGATATGTTGCTCGTCTGCCTATATGTAGATGATTTGATCTTCACCGGCAATAACCCAATAATGTTTGAAGAATTCAAGAAAGCGATGACGAGAGAATTTGAGATGATAGACATCGGTCTCATGTCATACTATCTCGGGCTCGAAGTAAAACAACGAAAAAATGGAATTTTTATATCTCAAGAAGGATATGCGAAAGAAATCCTTAAGAGATTTAAAATGGAGGAGTGTAATCCGGCAATTACTCCCGTAGAATGCGGAATCAAGCTATCAAAGATCGATGGAGGCGAGAAGGTTAATCCAACTTTTTACAAGAGTCTTGTTGGAAGCTTGAGATACTTAACTTGTACAAGACCAGATATTCTCTATGCAGTGGGGATAATCAGTCGATACATGGAAGCACCTACGTCTACCCATATGAAGGCTGCCAAGAGAATTTTGCGCTACTTAAAAGGTACGCTTGATTTCGGTTTATTTTACTCATCGTCAGACAAGTACAAACTCGTTGGATACAGTGATAGTGATTGGGCCGGAGATTTAGATGAAAGAAAAAGTACAACTTGATTTGTATTTTTCCTCGGAGATACTGGCTTTACTTGGAGTTCGAAGAAGCAACCGATTGCCACACTCTCCACTTGCGAAGCTGAGTACGTCGCAGCAGCATCGTGTGTTTGTCATGCCATATGGCTAAGGAGTCTAATGAAGGAGCTAAAAATGGAGCAGGAAGAACCAACTACAATATTTGTGGACAACAAGGCGGCAATGGCTTTAGCAAAAAATCCAGTGTTCCATGACCGCAACAAACACATCGACACACGATACCATTTTATCCGAGAGTGCATATCGGAGAATAAGGTACAATTAAAGTACACAAAGTCTCAAGGCCAAGTTGCGGATATTTTCACGAAACCGCTAAAGCAGGAAGTCTTCGTCAAATTACGAGAAGTTCTTGGAGTTACTGCAAATCAAGTTTAAGGGGGGCTGTTAAAATATTAAACTTGATATTAAATCTAGAAAAATCTAATTAGTCATGTGATAAGTATTAGTCAAAATAGACATGTGAGGATAAACTTCTCCATACTTATCCTTGTTGTATTCTAGAGTATTCTCTCTAGATAAGAGAGTATTAGACATGTGAAGGATAAACCTCTCCATGTTTATCCTTGGTATTATACTTTAGAATATTCTCTTTAGATAAGTGTAATGAGAGTGTAAAGAAGAGTCTAGATAGAACTATCTAGAGAAGTAAGTGAGGCTATAAATATGCAACAATGGTTCACTAGCAAACCATCCAAAAACCAAGTGAGCTAGCAAATAATAAGAGTGGTGTAAGAAAAGAAAAGTGAGTCTTGTACAACAAAGTTTTGAGAAATAAAATTCAGTTTTGGTTAAATACCAAGTTGAGTCATTCCAATACCCAATTTCAATACCCATCAACCATTAGACCCAAAACCATTTCCAACAATCTGTAGACAGGATTTTTGTAAAACTAGGTTGATGTTTGATGGGATTTTGTGTTAATTATTGGAAAAATTATGATTTGTGGTGTACTCTTTCACCGCAATGAGATTCATCTCACAGTTAGAACAACTACTAGTCTACAGAAACTCGTATTTCTCTTGAGATTTACAGAATTTTTATATCTCTTTCTCCTGAGTTTTACAGAATTTTTATCTCACAAACAGAAAATAGGGGAACACACATTGCATAGTTTATTTAATGCAGTAGAATGCTAGATGTTTATGTTATCGCCCCTCTGTTGGAAATTCCGG
>JAJJWX010004168.1:0-213870 GCA_023529315.1 Papaver bracteatum
AACTACATAATGCTTGTCCATCAAGTCTGCAATGGTAATGGGAGATGGTCCTCCTCTCGTTCCTCCGGATCCTCGTCCCAATGAAGGAGTGAAAGTTGTTGCTATGGTGACCACCGGAGGCGTTAAACTTGAGGAGATGCCAGGATTCGCAGCTGCTCTGGCTCTGGTGATGGGAGGCGTTACACCTACTGGAATATCTCCTGCTCTGCTAGTGTTGGTGATAGAAGTGACGGCTCCACGAGATGTATTGACCATGGTAGCTCCACTGACAGGTACATCGACACCGGGAGTATTGTCCACACTAGCTCCATTAGAATTGATTGCTGATCCAGACCTGAGTCCCACCATCTTGAAATGAATTGCTGATTGAATTTGTTCTGTAGGACCAGAATATCGCCACAACAATGTTTTGGAGAGAATAACAACATTTCTACGAGCGTCACAGCGAGTTCTACAACAACACTTTGCGAGTGTCACAAAATAATGATGTAACAGTTGACGATGGAAGAAACACGAAAAGAACATGATTAACTGACGATGGTTACAATGCTTGCGAGAAGGAATATTATACTACTGCGATAATATCGCGAGTGATATCCGAAATTAGAGGATAGCTTAGTTGTCACCCATTATGTAATTTCCTATAAATAGGGATCCAATAGATTCAGGAAAGGAGAGGTATTTTTTAGAGTTGATAGAGTCTTGTAGGGAACACAATTTTAGGAGGGAGAGAGATATTTCGCCAGAGAGATTTTTAGAGAGAAAAAATATATTTTTCTTTATCATCTTCTTCCCCAAAACTAGATTGAGAACTCCATTAATGGAGATTATCAATGTAAATCAAATGTAAATTTAAACAATCATAGTGAAGAATCATGGATGTAGATCAAATTGATCGAACCATGTAAAAACCTTGGTGTCCTTTTATAATTTTAGCAATTTTACTACCAATTTTATATGTAGATCTAGAAATTAATATCAAGATATGATAAGGGGTGTATTGTAGGAAAACCTGCAACTATATTTTGGCGCTAGAAACACTACCTACTTGTTGGATTGAAGAAGATACAAAGAAATTAGCAAATATTGAAGATGAATTCGATTGGATTTATGAGATACAGGGGAAAATATGGAAATTTTGGGAAAAGAACGATGAAGAACAACCAATAAAATTAAAGAGAAATGTATATAGAGAAAAAGAAGCAGAAAAATTATGAAGCAGGAGCAGATTCGAAGAAATCTTTATAGGAATGGAATGAAATGAAATGAATCGGCATCAATTAATTGTTTAAACAAGACAAATTCTTTCTTATCTCTTTAATTAAATGTTCATAATCTGGATCGGGAAGATTTTGAATTTTTAACTATCAGACTTTGTTTTTCACAAAAAATGTTGTTTAATTGATATTTTGAATTCAAAAGAGTTTTGATCATAAATTTACATCCATAAACCTTGAATTTAATCATAATTTTGATCGTATAAGCAACTAATGAGAACATGATTTTTGTGATTGAAGTCAAAGATGAAGGAATCAAAAGATCCAGTGAAATTTCTCTTTTGCGATAAGATGCATCCACCAACTTATCAACATACAAAGTTAGCGAATAAATGGATTAAATCAACACCAACATTTTAACATAAAATTTAGATTCCAACGGAGGAGAAAGCACAAAGGACAAAGACAACACAGTGGAAAAAAGAAGCAGACTAATGATTTATTCACCAAGTACTTCATTAAAAATCGCGAAGAAATCAAATGAAGTTACACCAACAAATAATTCTACAGAAATTCACTTGCGAAAATCAAAAATCTCCTCTAGGCAATAAGAAGGACATAAACAGCTATTAGACATTTTAAATACCGCTATTGGAAAATAATTACTATCTGCGAAGGGCACTAGCGATTATCATCACTGTTGTGAAGAGATAGAGTGGAAAAGCTTTTGGATTGCCGCGAGCAACAACGCCAAAGAGTGAAGAAGGACAGCTTATTACAAATATTTCTATCCCACTTTATTTCTCGCAAAGTTTACGAATGAATAGAATGATCAAGAGATGAATTTCGTTAGAGGAGGGGTAGATATGGAAATTTCGGAGTAAAATACAAAATTTAATTGCTAATCTTAATTATTATGTTTCACAGCACATCAGTGGGGAGCCACCACACTACGAAGCCTCTTAGTCCTCTTAGTTCACAAACCGACAAGAAATTTCTCCCATGCAGTTCATGCATGTGAAACTTGAAATAAAGGCGATGAGATTTCGTAAGAAGTATAGATGTAGTAGTATGGCAAGCAAAACGGACATGAAGAGGAGATAATATTTCTCAGATTAATTAATCATCACCTCGCGGAAACAGCTCGCCTATATAACTAGTGTAAGGAAATCAATTCGTGGAATACTTCAGCATCGCAAATTTCTCTTAGCAAATATTCTCTTCTTGGGCTAGAGTAAGAACAACTTAGACGGAAGCAAAAAGGTGAAGTTTAACATGAGTAAAAGATGAAAGACAGATGAAAACCAAGATGTCCACAGCTAGAGTATTTCATTGCAGCAAATTTTCATTTGTTCTTCCACAACAAATTTTCTTTCATAGCAACAGCAGAGTCATGACATTTCAAATGTATCTATCTGCGATGGAGCAACAGCAAGGGTTATCTCTCTGCGATGGAGCAGTAAAAGAAAACATGAAAAATACCTTATTGCGAGCAAAGAAGATAACCAATCCATTGAGAAGAGGCATGTGTCCAGGTTTTGCATAAAAATAAGGGTTAACAAAACTCACCAAGTCCAACAAAATGTAAACTAGCTATATCCTAGGATTTACTGTGATGAAATACTCTTGTGGATAATATCTAGCGAGATACCTGTCGGCAAAGAAATTATAGTAGAAAAGTGATAAAATATAGGAGATACGGCAGCTAGAGTATTTCATTTTTAACAGATCACACAGCGAGACTCAGAGAGCAAGAGAAGAAGATATAGTAGAGAAGGCTTATCAACAGAACTGGCGATAAGGATCCACGAGCAAAGGATGAGGAAGAATTATGAATTTCCAGTGAATTATATATTACCAGTGAATTATATATTAAAATCTATGGATGATCCAACTTCTTAAATAACCCAGGGATGAGAACATGGCAAAGAAGAATACAGCAACACCAACTCATCAGTAGCATAACCTATGTGCGGTCAACTATTAATTATTTTAACCAACGATGAAGAAGAATGAATACATTTTTCTCCAATGGAGATTATCGCAACAGTAGAATAAAAATTGACAGAAGAAGAAAAGGCGATGGAAGAGTACACGGTAGTAACGTTTCTGCGAAGATGATATTGTTTTGGCAGATAACAATGGAGGAACATTCTGCGAAGAAATAGAATATGCAGTGACAAAACTTCGCAGCATGTGCGAAGATAGAGCAAAAAATGAAAGGAAAGAAAGAAGCAGAGAAGAATGAAACGATGATACGCAAAATATGCAGTGACAATTCTTTGTCTTCTTCCCAAATGCCTGCGTGGACAAGAAGAAACGTTTTGACAAAACTAGTTTGTGGGCCTCCTCATGAGAACAAACAGTGAACAAAAGATACTTGAAGTTGTTTGCCTCAAGTAAAATACAAATTATGTGATAGGCCTCTTAAATATGACGTGTGTTTACACATTTGAGGTTGTGGTTCTTTATTGGTCTCCCAGCGAGCATCTCTTTTCTCTTTTATATCTCCGTTCCGTCATCAGCAAACAACCATCGTCAACTTTAAAGAGAATTTTTTTTTCTCTTCGCGGTGACTTTCTTCCCAAATACTTGAGGGAACAAGAAAAGAAGTGTTTCACTAAGCCCAGTTCGTCCAAGCACATTAAAATTCGCCCAATATAAGTCATACTTCATTAGTTAGTCAGAGACATGGATTTGGTATTTTATTATTTCGCAAGTTAATTAATGCAAGAGGCAGATGAAGAGTTCATTTCTCATTCTTTCGCGAGCAAATCAAATACTTTGTGAGAGACGGCAGCCACAGAAAATTACATAAAAGCTAAGTACCACTTCCTTGAATATTTTGCTTACAGAAAATGAATTTTTTTAATTTAATAGAAGCGATACAGTCGCAAGATTTAAAAGAACATTTATAAGATTTCTAATATTTCAAAAGATTTCAAAAGATTTAGATTTAATTTATTAGAAGTGATACAATCGCAAGATTTCAAAACTTTTGATTCAATTTTCCAAAAGCGATATAATCGCAGGATTTCTAAAATTTCTAAGACTTCAAAAAAAAATAAAAAAAAAATCAAAGATTTCAAAGATTTCAAAAAATTTGATTTACAAAGAGCGATACAGTCGCAAGACTTCAACGATTTCAAAATTTCAAAAAACTGAGAAAATTTGATTTATATATTTCTCTAGAATATTGCTTTTACAGAAAAATATTTTTGATTTAACAAATGCGATACAATCGCAAGATTTCAAAGAATATTTCAAAGAACTCAAAAGATTTAAAAAAAATATTTACTTCAAATGTGATGTTATGAGAATGAAAGAAGAAATGACAGAAATGAAAGAATGAAGAAACGCGAAGCTATCGCGAGAAGCGCGAATACAATTTCGCAGAGACATAAGAATGGGACGAACCTTTATGGCGTGCACCCTAGTTCGCGAATAAAATTTCGCAAGAGGAAAATGTAAGACCTAATAGTGCGTCATATAAGGGGGTATCTCTTGAAATGATTCAGCGATAAGGTTATACCGCTGCTGGAACCTGAGTCATGCAGATGTTGGGGTTAAAGAAAACCTATCCGGGAGAGAGATCTTGGATTTCCAACTATATAAGGTTATACCCTGGTTGGACGACCGAGAATCTCTTCCAAGAAGTGCAAAGTATGACCAATGCGCCGAGGTACACGGTTGAGCCAAGAGTGCCCGGGGCGTACGAAACTCCCTTGCCATTCTTGGTAAGTCTTGGCTATGATGCACTTGGCCTGAAGAAAACCCCACTTAGGGTGCAGTCTTGTAACTATAAGCCATATAGGCATAAAGGACAAGAGGCTGCGAAAACAACTGGTTGTTGGTAAATCCGGATGGGAGGAGCTAGTCTTGTATGGCTGATGTGCGCTCCTTGAAGGGGAAACCAGGGGGGATATAAGGGCGGCACCCTCCATTAGGGAGCTGATAAGTGTCTTAAGATGGCAATGTCATGGGGATTTATGATCGCAAGAACATTTAGGCATGTCATATTGTCGCGTGACGAAAATAATTAAGAGGCAACAAGCCTAAAGAGAAAATGTTAATATGAGATCAATGGGTTTTTACATGAAAATGTAAAGACATCCTGCGATTTCATCGCCAGACGGCAATGTCACGAGTCTTTGTTCTCGCGAGGGAACTTAGACTTGTCATATTGTCGCGATACAATCAAAGAATAAAGATAAGTCAAGATCAATGGGTCAATACATGCAAATGTAAAGACGTCCTGCAATTTTGTCGCAAAAAGAAAAATTGACAAAATAAGACCTTTAATTAGGAAGGCAAAATAAGACCAATAGAATAGTTTCAAACTTAATTATTTTCTTTTAAGAATGCAGGAAAGATTTGCACATCGCAAGAGAGATAGCAAGTACTATCAGAATCTCTCAGAAGTATTATTCAGAATTTCTCAGAAGTATTATTCAGAGTCTCTCAAGAGGAGTGTCTACAATCTTGTAGCAATATTCATCGCGGCACTATTCAGCACTATTCATCGCGGTACTATTCATAATTTCGCAGAAACATTCAACAACTCGCAGAAACATTCAGAAATTTGCAAACTCATTCATCATCTCGCAGACTATTTCAGAATTTCACAGGAGAAGTCATTAATTCGCAGAATGAGGCAGAGGCAATTCGTTCATTTAACATTTTATCAAGGATTCTTCCTTCATAGATAAAGAACAGGGGCAACTATGGATTACCAAGAAAACATTTTATGTTCTTTATCTACTCGTCAAGAATCATTTCCAAAATGGGCTAGAATTTTCATAAAAATGAAGTAATAATTTCGCATGAACATAGAATATACTTATGATTTTCATTCAAGGACGGATACTTCTTATATTTTGAGGATTTAGTACTTCTTCTATTTCTTCAAGGATACTTCATACTTCGAATACTTTGAGAGTTAATACTTCTTATTTACTTAGCAAAGATATGGAACTTCACAAAAGAATAGAGGCAAGTACGTACTTTTCAAGGCCAGTATTCTTTCGCTCGTTCCTTTATCAACAAAGATCAAAGACTACTACAACAATTGATTTTTCCTTAAAGATCGCTCTTCAAGCAATATTCAAGGAAAAAGAGGCAAGATGTAGGACCAGAATATCGCCACAGCAATGTTTTGGCGAGAATAACAACATTTCTGCGAGAGTCACAGCGAGTTCTCCAACAAAACTTTGCGAGTGTCACAAAATAATGATGTAACAGTTGACGATGGAAGAAACATGAAAAGAACATGATGTAATTTCCTATAAACTGGCGATGATTACAATGCTTGCGAGAAGGAATATTATAGCTACTGCAATAATATCGCGAGTGATATCCGAAATTATAGGATAGCTTAGTTGTCACCCATTATGTAATTTCCTATAAATAGGGATCCAATAGATTCAGGAAAGGAGAGGTATTTTTTAGAGTTGATAGAGTCTTGTGGGGAACACAATTTTAGGAGGGAGAGAGATATTTCGCCAGAGAGATTTTTAGAGAGAGAAAATATATTTTCTTTATCATCTTCTTCCCCAAAACTAGATTGAGAACTCCATTAATGGAGATTATCAATGTAAATCAAATGTAAATTTAAACAATCATAGTGAAAAATCATGGATGTAGATCAAATTGATCGAACCATGTAAAAACCTTGGTGTCCTTTTATAATTTTAGCAATTTTACTACCAATTTTATATGTAGATCTAGAAATTAATATCAAGATATGATAAGGGGTGTATTGTAGGAAAACCTGCAACTACATGTTCTAAGATCTATCCCCTTGAAGTTGCAAAAATTGAATCGGGTATTGAAAGATGAAATTGAGATCCGGAAAATTGATATTGCAACCGAGAGATTAATCTCCCACTGTGGTTGCCAATTTTTTATGGGTGAAAACTATTCCTGTCGGTTTTGGTAATTTGGGGTGTGTGGATGATGAATGAATCTAAACCCTAAACAAATACACTGCGCGGTGAGTGTTTTTGATTCGAGAGATCAATCTATACAATTCTGGCCTAAACCAAGAAATGGTCATTCCAGACTTGTTTCGGTCACAAAGTGAAGGACATGGGGTTGATCTTAGGGAAGGAAGCGAAGAAGGTTTTGAGATTGTGAAGGTGTAGGCTTGTTTATGACTTGTAACAGAAAGATGAGCAGGTTTACGATTAATGCAAGCAGGCTCTGGGTGTTTGAATACGTGTTGTATTAACACTTGGTTTCTGTGTTGTCTTCTTCTCTCTGTTGTGGAAATAGGGAGGAGAACCTATTTATACAAGTCATCTGAGCCTTATTCACGTCTCTCGTGGGAAGTGGAGGAAGTGGAGTGATGGAGTAGTGGAGTGGTGTGTTAGTGTCACACGATCAATCTTTCCCACTTCTCCCATCATCACTAACCGTCCATGTCTTCCTAACACGTTCTTGTGATGGCACGCTGCACGCTGTAAACCGCCAGACCAATACCCCAATGTGTATCCCCGAGTTTGTGACATGATTGATATCTTGAGTGTGTGGATTGTGGGACCCACAGAAGGTAACATGTAATTCTAGCTAAATAACTAAGTTATTTAGGAAGTCGATACTTGTAAAGTATCGTGTGTATTCTATGCATGTTATGCATCGGATGTATTCGGCGTATATGAAGTATCGCTATTGAGCATCATGCCCGGCCTACTTCACGTGAGGGTTTGGAGGTTGTGCTGGCAAATCCTCCCTTGGCCGACCATATGGTGTGGTAGAGTGGCCGACGATGATCACGGTGATACTTCACTGGTCACCTAACTCTTATCCTAGGCCGTCCGTCCGAGCTGGCGAAGTTGGACGAATGAGATGACTTGCGACCCACATCTGCGACCCTCAAATTAGGGTTTAGGAGGTGCGCGAGTGTACTCCTTCAGCCTGGTCGAATCCAAGCACGAGAGGTGTTTCATGGAGGAACGATCAGGCATGCGTGTAGACGGCATGTTGATGTCCATGTCCATGCTTCACTTTCCACGAAGGTTTGATCTAGGCCACTCAAATTTACCGGTGAAGTTGAGTGGCTGAGATCGATTTGCGACAGAAATCCTATGCCGCAAAGGATTCCTAAAGGGCATGGTATGCCATCTTCAATGCACGCATTTCGAGACAACCAAGTTTGGTCGGTCTCGGCCGTTTGGTCCGGCGTGTAGGTGGCAGGCTGGTATTCACGCCTATACCTGACTGTCCCATGGAAACATGATCTAAGCCACTCAATTTGTCTGGCGAAGTTGAGTGGTCGAGATCAGTTTGTGATTTGGGAAGCGCGACCACACTAGTTTGGGCATGCGTTTTGAAGAAACTAGTGGTCGGTTGTCAGTCGGTCAAATATAATTTCACTTTCTTACTTAAATAAAATAAATGTAGTATGCGATAAGAAAGAGTTCGTATCCACAGAGAGGCTTTTGTTGTTATGCAAATTTTCAGATTCTTAGTAACCAATGGAGGGTTTTTGATTTATCAAAGCAGTAAAAATAAATTGAAAGCAATAAAGTATTAAAATAATCAATAAGGAGAAGATATTGGCCACGGGATAGTTTCATTCACAAACATATATTTTCATCAATGACTAGAATTGAAATTTTAATCTCTCATTTACTAAAAGTCCTAGGATACCTTGATCGCAAGAATATTCCGCTAATTCCCTGATTTCATCACAACCACATTAAAAGATGCATATGTGAATTATTCCTAGAAAGCAACCTAAAGTGTAAAAGCACAATTAAGTTTAACTCCCTAAAGGCAATAAGTTCTATGGAATAAGACTAATCAAGGCAATCAAAATGTGTAAAAGCACTAATTCAATTTAACCAAGGTTATGATTCATTTCTGACTAGTAGGATATATCACTACAAGCACTACCCACAATTATGCTACTTAGAATCAGGGATAAACAACGTTTTCGTGTTGAAAACCCTAATTTAGCTCTAGAAATAAAAGCAAATCGGATTGATTCCGGACTCAACCAAATAAACAATCAAATCATATAACAATATAAACCATGAATCATAAACAATAAAGTTGAGACAAAACTAATACATTGAATCAAATCTTATTTGTGAAATCCAATTATTATCCCATAACCAATAAAAAGTGTTTAGCTACTCATAGATTTTGGGTTCATCATATTCATATTCATATTCATAATCAATAATAAAAATGAAATGAAGAAGATGAAAAATAAACGAAAGCAAACCCTAGTCGTTGCTCTCCTCCAAAACTCCAGTAGAATCATGTCCCTAAAAATAATAAAAACTTTTCCTTTTATAGCTTTTCAACTTTCCAAAATTAGGTCTTCAAAGCCCAAGGTCCAAATGCTCCAATAGTAAAATTCCACCAAGCCGAAAAGTGTGGAAAAACCCAAGTAAAAATCCGTCCCAAAATGTGTTGCCAGAAAACTGTGTTTTCCACCGGAATTTGGCCGGAATCCGGCACTGGTGAGTATTTTAGGTGACCGGAAAAGTCCGCCTGGTCACCGGTCAACGAGTCAAGTCGGTCTGGTCTACCGAGTCAGTTGAGTTAGCTCGGTCAAACTCAGACCGAGTCATCTAAGTCAGGTGAGAGTCAGCTAACTGACTCATATGAGTGACTTGGCCTAGGCCAATTGCAGCTTCCACATGCCATACTTCAGTCATGCACCATCTTGATGCATCACAGCTCCATAACTTGCAATACCCATCCATTCCACCTGCATCATCCACTGCACTTGCACCTACAACCCTTGCTCAGCTTAGTGCTCATCACCTCCATATTCTGTAATCACAAAACCATTAGTGCTTAATACTTCACAGCATAGCAATTTTATTGCCATATGTAGTTGTGCCAACACCTGCAACTCCATTGCAGCATCTCACAACAACCCCATTCTAACTTTCCTTCAACTGCTCATATGTAACTGTAGTATCACATGAACATCACCTTCATTATAGACCAGCTCCATAATCCGCCACCTGATACCCTTGTAATTACTTACATATACCACCTTAAACAGTAACTTGAACTGCACATACTCAGTAGCTCTCTCTCCTCTTAGAGGACTACCAAATTGCAGCTGCACCAACATCTCACTTCCCATGCTTCAGTTCAACCCATTTGCTAAACATGCATCTAGTTTCACAAGCTATTCTCCCTGCCAGTGCCTTACTGCACCTTCAATCAACTCATTGCAGCATCACATCATCATGCACAATCCATGGCATAACTGACCCTTGCCTCTAAAAGCTGCAATTTCAAATTGAGCACAACCCCAGTCTCAAGCATACAAGAATTCAATCACCACCTCAATCATAATCTACAACTCCATAACCAGCTTGAACTGTAGCTTCAACACCCCTGAAATCCACCAATTAGTCCTTCCACCTGCCACAACAACACCATTCCAAGTACCAGCTTTGGCCATTTCACTCCAGTACCTGCAATGCAAAAACACCACCTCAGTGCATAAGTTCATAGCACCGCTGCACACCTATAGATCCTAATCAACACCATTGCAGCAAAACAGACCCACTCTCAAAGCCATTTTCATTTTGTAGCTCTTCCTTGCGAATAAGCCAACTCCATTGCCGTATCCACTATTGTAGCTTCAAACAAATTCTATCTTCTACTGCACTGCCCTGTGAATAATGGCAGCAATATCTCTCCTGAAACTGCAACTTGACATCACAAACTAGACCACCATCTTCAAATCTTACCTATAACACCACCTGCTGTTCAGCTCAACTGACCTACACTCTCCCAATCAATTTTAGTTTCAGTTCAACTGAAGCTTCAAGCCCCTGCTAAAACCACCACCAACCTATCAGGTTCAACACCACAAGAACTCATCCATTAATCCACCACCAAGTTCATAGCACAACCTAACATTGCACTCAATTCAGCACCAGATTCTGCACAACTTCACCAGATCATCCAATTTCACTGCCTCATCATTTAGTTCTGTCATTCAACCATAATCTCCAATTGCATAACCATTCTTAACACAACTGAACCCTGAATTCCATCACCAACATCATGAAATGAACAACAACGAAATCTTCTCCGAAACCTCATTCTCAGAACCCTAATTTCCAATTCATCTCCTGGTTTTCTCAACAACACAGTTCATCATCTCTTTTCTTTGGATCCATGTCCTTCACAACAACCAACAACCCACCAGGGTCTTCTTCTTCACCACTGAAATTCACACAACAATACCCTAACCTCCTTCTTCTGTAAATTCATATTTGAAGATAACCCAAATCACCATTCGCTTTAGTAAATGCTCAACTTCATCTGAATTGCAGAAACAAACCCATTCTCTACTCCATCTCGTCACCATCTCCTTCTTCCAACACAACAGAAACCCTAGTTTCTGTACCTTCCTCAAATCAGCCACAATTATAGAAACCCAATAATTCCATTATCAATTTCTTGTATCTTAGTCTAAAATCCCTAATTCACCATTGTTTCGATACACAGATCCCCTTGAAAGTACAACCACACACAATAATTGAGAAGATATCTCTCTAAATTTTAGGTCTAGGTAATGATGAAAAATGAATAATCCTTCTCTAAATTCTAGGGTTGTTGTAGCAAAGTGGATACAACCACTTTGTTGAAGTAGATAAGGGGTACACACCCAAGGCACTCCATAAGTAAATATTGTCCACTAAAAGCCAGTCCGTTTCTTCTCTAGATTAAGCTGCTCCTTCTTGCTCCTCAGCCCGCTCCAAATACATCTCCCATATGAATTGGCCTCTTTGCCTTTTACACTCCAAATGGTCATTTTCTAATTCTTTTGCTCATAATGACTCCATTGCACCTGATAAACTCAAAAGCAAACATAAGATACACAATTCCCAATGATAATAGCAAAGAAAGCATAAATACTAGATATAAAATTAGGTGTTTTACAACACCTATCAAATTCCCCCACACTTAGACTTTGCTAGTCCTCGAGAAAATGAAACAAAACTTATTATAAAGGATACATACAACTCCCGTGAGCGTATGCTAGAGAAATACCCACAAAACCTACATTTCCAACTTACAAGTTCTCTGAAATGATAGTATCCAACGCGCTAAGAAGACATATAAATTATGCACACTAGTCATAAGAATTTAGACACATAAATGAACACAATCTCATCCTTAAAATTTGAGAGAGAAATAACCATCCCTTATCGAAAGAAATTCGGGTTCGGAGTGATCAAAAGTCTTGACTCTGCCTCACAAGAAAAGGTTTTATGAAATTGCTCTCAATAATAAACAACTCTTTATGGGTCACACATGTGTCCAGGTAGGAATGAAGAGAGAATCCTGCGACACGTTAAAAAGTAGGAAGGCCAAACCCTCTGAATTGTTTTGAAAACCCACATCTTTTATTCATTTTGAAAACCTTTTTTTTTTCGACGATCTCTAAGAAAGGAAATCAACCACTTAATGAAGGTGGGAATATGCTTACTTACCTCGTTATCCGTTCGGTGTGCAGTTAGCACCACTCTCACAGCATCCATGGAAACGTCTTCGGTCTTCAATCCTTGTCTTCATCTTTGTCTTCGGTCTTCAACTGTCGATGATAACTCTTGAACTTCGTAGAATCTTGACAATGTAACTCTTTCCTCTAATTCCTTGTTGCTTGAAACTTCATTATAGATATTTCTTCTTCCATTGGCTTTATTGAATGAATACAAAACCAAAAATGAACTAAACAAACCAAAATATGATGCAATAAAAAAAAATCTTTTTCATTTTTTTTTCTCTTTTTTATTTTTCAAAATGCAAGAATAACAAAGTAAAAATAAAATAAAAACAAACAAAATAAAATAAAAACTAATAATGATGAACCTAATGAACTTTTCTCTTGTCTTTTTTTTTTTTTGAGACAAGAGAATTAAAATTAAAATGACAAGAGAATATAATACAAATAAAAATAAAAATGCAAGTACAAAGGCCATGGTGTAAGTACTTTACCACTTAATTCTTCACAACTTGTATGTCTTGATATCATAAACTTCTTGAATTCTCATCTTGATAATTTTCACTCTTGTACAATAGTCTTCAACTTGTAAAAACTATGCTCCTTGTTTTGTTGCTTTACTTGAATCTGAAATCTGCTCATTTCTGTATTGTTGCTTGTAAACCTTGAACGTCTTCAACTTTTCTTCGAATTTGTGATGCTCCTCTTGTTGATGATGATGGTGTTTCTATGGACCTGTTAGTGTAGAGAGAGATAAAGTGGATGGTGCTAACTGAGAACAAGATTATAAGTGGTATGTAAGTTAGCAATTCGATGTCACCATCAAGATTGATAAAATAGCACTCAAGAGATCAAAATAGTGCTTCTATTGGTGGGAGGTTGGGTAGCTCACCATTCTACCCGGAGTTTACGTGCAGTGACACACACTCTAAAAGCACATATTTAGACAGGTACAAAGAATTGAAGGTTGGTGCCTCTCATGATGTAACATGGGTAGTTTCCACTATAGGGGACCACTACTCTACTACCGAATTCAGTCTACACCTTATTTGCCACTGGCATGGTTAAATCCAACTTTAACTCTCATACAAATAAGAAACCCGATCATGTTCTCTGTCATCTCTAAGTTCAGTCACTCTTATGAGAATCTCGATGTAATCTTAGCGACATGTATACTATGTGACTCTAAACTAACCACAAGTTGGAATTTTCATTCACTATTTTACACAAAAGTTGAAAAATCATGAAAATTTTACAATGCAAATGCTAAACCACTCCCCCACACTTAAACTTTACATTGTCCTCAATGTAAATTGAGTCATCCAAAGTAAGTCAAGGTGGGAAATCATGCATGAAATATGACAAGAAATCAGAAAAATAAAATACAAGATAAGAAAAAACTAAAAACAAGACAAGAAAATGAAAATAAGATAAGAGATACTCTTCCTATGGGTTGCCTCTCATTTAACACTTGTTTTAAAGTTGTCAGCCCGACTATCTCCTTGCTTTCTATGACTCCCCCAGAGGGAGTGCATCCACAAAATTAGCTCCTTCCACCACTTCGGAAGTGAAATTCTCATAATATGGTTTCAACCGGTGCCTATTAACTTTAAGTTCCTTGCATGTAGCTATGCTACGAATTTCTACTGCACCATGAGAAAACACATTAGTAACAATGAAAGGTCCGATCCAACGCGACCTTAATTTACCCGGAAATAAATGCAAGCGAGAATTAAACAAAAGCACTTTCTTCCCAACACAAAATTGTTTTCTAGAAATCATAGTATCATGAAAGGCCTTTGTTTTCTCCTTGTAAATCCGTGAGCTTTCAAATGCATCATTGCGAAACTCTTCTAGATCTTGGAGTTGCAACTTTCTTTGCTTTTCAGCCCCATCCATCTCCATATTGCATTGCTTAATCGCCCAAAACGCTTTATGCTCAATCTCCACGCGTAAGTGACAAGGTTTACCGTACACAAGCCTATAGGGAGACATCCAAATAGGTGTCTTGTATGCGGTTCTATAATCCCACAAAGCATCATTAAGTCGCATGATCCAATCTTTCCTTGTTGGATTCACCGTCTTCTCTAGTATGGATTTCACCTCCAGGTTAGAAACCTCAGCTTGTCCATTTGTTTGAGGATAATAAGGTGTTGCAATCTTGTGCGACACATTGTACTTCTTCAACAAGCTTTGCAAAATCCTGTTTTTGAAGTGAGAACCCCCATCACTAATTATGGCTCTTAGAATTCCAAACCTTGCAAAAATGTTAGCTTGTACAAAATCTGAAACAACCTTGGAATCATTAGTTGGGGTGGCCTTAGCTTCCACCCATTTAGAGACATAATCAACATCAAGTAAGATGTAAAAATTACCATGAGAGTTGACAAAAGGACCCATAAAATCAATACCCCATACATCAAAAACTTCAATAAATTGAATAAAAGTTTGTGGCATTTGATTTCGGGTACCTAGATTGCTTGTTCTTTGGCACCTATCACAAGTTGTACAAAATGTGTATGCATCCTTAAACAATGTTGGCCAATAAAAACCGCTTTCAAGTACCTTGTGATCGGTTCTCTTACTTCCAAAATGTCCTCCGCAAGCATAAGAGTGACAAAATGACAAGATAGAATTAAATTCAGATTCGGGAACGCACCTTATTATTCCTTGGTCGCTGCCATGTTACCATAAGTATGGATCATCCCATATATATTGGTTCCCTAACCTCTTAAGTTTGTCCCTCTCAGCACGAGACAAGTTCTTTGGGATTTTTTTAGTTACCAAGTAATTCACAATATCAGCATACCATGGTTCTCCAAAGGCAATTGAGAATAATTGCTCATCCGGGAAACTTTCACGCAATGGGATAGCTTCCTTGTCCACAGAAAGAGGGCTCAAGTGATCCACAATGGTGTTCTCAATTCCTTTCTTGTCTTTTATTTCAATATCAAACTCTTGCAAGAGTAAAATCCATCGTATGAGCCTCGGTTTCGCTTCTTTCTTCATTAGCAAGTACCTAAGTGATGCATGGTCAGAAAAGACAACAACTTTTGTACCAATTAGATAAGACCGAAATTTCTCCAATGCAAATACAATAGCTAAAAACTCTTTTTCAGTGGTTGTGTAGTTTTGTCGGGCTTCATTTAGTGTTCTAGAAGCATAATAAATAGCATGAGGTATCTTCCCCACACGTTGCCCAAGCATCGCACCAACCGAATTGTCACTTGCATCATACATGAGCTCAAAAGGCTTGCTCCAATCCGGTGGTTTAATGATAGGGGATGAAATCAAAAGTTCTTTCAAACGATTGAATGCCGCCATACCCTTTTCATCAAATTTAAAAACCACATCTTTTTGCAATAAGTTGCAAAGTGGTGATGCTATCTTGGAAAAATCCTTGATAAATCTACGATAAAAACCTGCATGTCCAAGAAAAGAGCGTATCTCCCTCTCCGTAGTGGGAGTGGTTAGAGCACGAATAAGGTCTATCTTAAATTTATCAACTTCCAAGCCCTTAGAAGATATTATATGGCCTAAAACTATGCCATGAGTTACCATAAAATGGCACTTCTCCCAATTAAGCACAAGGTTTGTTTCAACACATCGTTCAAGGATTAATGACAAGTTGTTCAAACAAAGGTCAAATGAATCACCAAAAACACTAAAGTCATGCATAAACACTTCAATGATGTTTTCAACATATTCGCAAAATATACTTACCATACACCTTTGAAAGGTAGCTGGAGCATTGCACAAGCCAAAAGGCATCCTTCTATAAGAAAAAGTGCCAAAAGGACAAGTGAAAGTGGTTTTCTCTTGATCCTCCGGTGTTATCACAATCTAATTGTAACCTGAATAACCATCAAGGAAACAATAATAAGAGTGTCCAGCTAAACGTTCAAGCATTTGATCAATAAAAGGTAAAGGAAAATGATCCTTCCTAGTAGTGGCATTCAACTTTCTATAATCAATACAAACCCTCAAACCGGTTTGCACACGAGTTGGGACAAGTTCATTCTTATCATTCTCCACCACGGTTACACTTGATTTATTTGGTACAACTTGTACCGGGCTCACCCACTTGCTATCGAATATGGGGTAGATAACACCCACTTCCAAAAGCTTGAGTATCTCCTTTTTCACAACTTCCATCATGGGAGGGTTCAAACGATGTTGCGCTTCCCTTGTAGGCTTTGCATCGTCCTCCAAACGGATCTTGTGCATACAAACGGCAAGGATTATACCCTTGATATCGGCGATTGTCCATCCTATGGCCGTCTTGTGCTTCCTTAGCACCCTTAGAAGTTTTTTCTCCTGTAATTCACTAAGCTCATTAGAAACAATCACAGTTAACTCTTCATTGTCACCCAAGTACAAGTATTTTAAGTGACTTGGAAGAGGTTTCAATTCCAACTTTGGAGATTTAACAATAGAAGGTAAAAGATTTTCATCACTGCATGGTAAAGAAATAAAAGAGTTATGAGTTTCCGGACATCCTTGTAGTGAGTTAAGATCACCAAGGGATTCCTTGACTTCGTTACCACACTCTACACCATCATCCATGGATGTAGTTAAAATGGTTTTCAAAGCATCATCACCATTTTATTCAAACACTTGTTGTTCAACGGAGAAACAAGAGTGGACATCACTAGGATATCTCATCGTCTCTAAAATGTTGAAACGTATTATTTCTCCATCAAACTCCATAGTCAATGTTCCCTTGTCCACAAAAATAATGGTTTTAGCCGTTTTCATAAAGGGATGCCCAAGTAGCAATGGAAGAGACGAGTCCGGTGAACCTTCATCCATCTCTAACACATAAAAGTCAGATAGAAATACAAGTTGATTAACCTGCACAAGAACATTTTCAACAATACCCATTGGGTAGACATTAGAGCGATCGGCTAATTGCAACACAATTCCACCCTTTTTAAGAGGACCTAGATTAAGTGAATTATACATAGATGTCGGCATAACATTAACGGATGCACCTAAGTCTAACATTGCTTTGTTAAAAGTGGTGTTACCAATTGTGACGGGAATGTCAAAGCTACTGGGATCCTTTCATTTCAGTGGGAGTTTGTGTTTTAAGATTGCCGAAGCATTCTCCCCCACACTTAGCACTTCATTTCCTTTGAGACTTTGCTTATTGGTACACAAGTCCTTCAACACTTTTTCATACTTTGGAACTTGCTTGATGGCATCAATGAGCGGTATGTTCACATGAATCTTCTTAAGAAAGTCTAAAATCTCTTTTTCTAGTTCCACCTTCTTAGAACTTGCAAATATGCGAGGAAAAGGTATAGGAGGAACATAAGTAGGAATAGGAGTTTTAGAGTTAGGAATAGGTACCTCGGTGTTTTGGGAATTTCATCCCTCTTTTCCTCCAAAACCATCTCCTTTGGAGCTTCTTCTTCACCCAAATCAGCAACTTCGGGTTGCTCAAGTTGTGTACCACTTCTCAACGTAATAGCATTGACACCCTCTTTTGGGTTAATGGGTTGAGAAGGGAGTCTCACACTATTTTTTGCCTTCAATTTGTTAATATCAATCGCCATGGAGCCCACTTGTGTATGCAACTCCTTGATAGCACTCTTAGTTTCTTGTTGGCTTTCCTTGAACATGGTAGAAATACCTTGCATCATTGTTTGTAACTTTGCATCGATGTCGGAACCTTGGTTTTGTACCGGTTGTTGTGGTTGCTTAAATTGTTGTTGTTGCGGTTGGAATCCACTCGGACGGTTGAAAGTAGGTTGTTGAACTGCACCTTGCTTGTTGGCATAGCTGAAATTTGGATGATCTCTCCATCCCGGATTGTAGGTGTTGGAGTAGGGATCATACCGTCTTTTTTGATTTGGAAAAACCGCATTAGCTTGCTCCAACTCTTCACCATACGAAGGTAATATAACCACAGCCATATTTTGCATAATTTGCTCCATGTTATCCATCATTTGATCACGGTTTGATGATGATGAATCACTAACTTCATGCACTCGCCTAACCATTGGTTCACTTCTTGTGTAGAATTGTTGCGAGTTTGCAGCCATGCTTTCAATAAACTCGGCAGCTTGGGCCACCGTCTTGTTCACTAGTGCACCACCACCCGCTGCATCAAGAAGATATCTATCACTTGATTGAAGGACTTCGTAGAAGTATTGGATTATCATAGCGTCACTGAATTGGTGGTGTGTATAGCTTGCCACCAATATCTTGTATCACTCCCAACATTTATACAATGATTCTCCCAAATTTTGCTTTATCCCACATATCTCTTTGCGAATTTGTGTAGCCTTTGAGGCAGGAAAATACCTCTCTAGAAAGAGTTTCTTCAACCCGTTCCATGCAGTGACACTTCCAGATGGCAAACAATACAACCAATCCTTAGCGTTGTCCACCATAGAAAATGGAAAAACTTTCAACATTGCACCATCGGCATCAGTTTCCGCTGGAAGCATGGCCTTGAAAATGGTATGAAACTCCATGAGATGCTTGTTTGGGTCTTCATTCACCATGCCATGGAACTTTGGAAACTCTCTAAGAAACCCCGGCTTGATCTCGAAAGTTGAGTTTGTTTGGATACACCATTGTTGTGCATCAAGCCTATGAGAAGCCAAGTCCTTGAGTGTACTATTTGCATCACCCATTGCTTCTTCTTCTTCAATTAGTAGTTCTTCTACGAATGAGACCTCTTGTTCTTCTTCTAGTTGTAACTCTTCTTCCACTTCTAATTCTTGTTCTTCTGTTGTGTTTTGACTTGGTTAGAGTATTATGCCTCTTCGAGTAGCTATCCCGCACCTTGGATAGTTCCAATCTTTAGAAGCCATGGATTAGGTACCTGAAAACAATTCTCGCAAACAAGTGAGAATCAAGACAAGAAACGAAAAACAAAGATAAAAGCAGAAATTATAAAAAGAAACTAAAATTTTAATAACAAGCCGTATGCCTCCCCGGCAACGGCGCCAAAATTTGGTCAGTTGTCATCCGGTCAAATATAATATCACTTTCTTACTTAACTAAAATAAATGTAGTATGCGATAAGAAAGAGTTCGTATCCACATAGAGGCTTTTGTTGTTATGCAAATTTTCAGATTCTTAGTAACCAATGGGGGGGTTTTGATTTATCAAAGTAGTAAAAATAAATTGAAAGCAATAAAGTATTAAAATAATCAATAAGGAGAAGATATTGGTCACGGTATAGTTTCATTCACAAACATATATTTTCATCAATGACTAGAATTGAAATTTTAATCTCTCATTTACTAAAAGTCCTAGGATACCTTGATCGCAAGAATATCCCGCTAATTCCCTGATTTCATCACAACCACATTAAAAGATGCATATGTGAATTCTTCCTAGAAAGCAACCTAAAGTGTAAAAGAAAAATTAAATTTAACTCCCTAAAAGCAATAAGTTATATGGAATAAGACTAATCAAGGCAATCAAAATGTGTAAAAGCACTAATTCAATTTAACAAAGGTTATGATTCATTTGTGACTAGTAGGATATATCACTACAAACACTACCCACAATTATGCTACTTAGAATCAGGGATAAACAACGTTTTCATGTTGAAAACCCTAATTTAGCTCTATAAATAAAAGCAAATCGGATTGATTCCGGACTCAACCAAATAAACAATCAAATCATATAACAATATAAACCATGAATCATAAACAATAAAGTTGAGACAAAACTAATACATTGAATCAAATCTTATTTATGAAATCCACTTATTATCCCATAACCAATAAAAAGTGTTTAGATACTCATAGCTTTTGGGTTCATCATATTCATAATCAATAATAAAAATAAAATGAAGAAGATGAAAAATAAACGAAAGCAAACCCTAGTCGCTGCTCTCCTCCAAAACTCCAGTAGAATCATGTCCCTAAAAATAATAGAAACTTTTCCTTTTATAGCTTTTCAACTTTCCAAAATTAGGTCTTCAAAGCCCAAGGTCCAAATGCTCCAATAGTAAAATTCCACCAAGCCGAAAAGTGTGGAAAAACCCAAGTAAAAATCCGTCCCAAAATGTGTCGCAAGAAAACTGTGTTTTCCACCGGAATTTGGCCGGAATACGGCACTGGTGAGTATTTTAGGTGACCGGCAAAGTCCGCCCGGTCACCGGCCAACGAGTCAAGTCGGTCTAGTCTACCGAGTCAGTTGAGTTAGCTCGGTCAAACTCAGACCGAGTCATCTAAGTTAGGTGAGAGTCAGCTAACTGACTCATCTGAGTGACTTGGCCTAGGCCAATTGCAGCTTGCACATGCCATACTTCAGTCATGCACCATCTTGATGAATCACAGCTCCATAACTTGCAATACCTATCCATTCCACCTGCATCATCCACTGCACTTGAAATTACTTACATGAACATCACCTTCATTATAGACCAGCTCCATAATCCACCACCTGATACCCTTGTAATTACATACATATACCACCTTAAACAGTAACTTGAACTGCACATAGTAGCTCCCTTTCCTCTTAGACGACTACCAAATTGCAGCTGCACCAACAGCTCACTTCCCATGCTTCAGTTCAACCCATTTGCTAAACATGCATCTAGGTTCACAAGCTATTCTCCCTGCCAGTGCCTTACTGCACCTTCAATCAACTCATTGCAGCATCACATCATCATGCACAATCCATGGCATAACTGACCCTTGCCTCTAAAAGCTGCAATTTCAAATTGAGCATAACCCCAGTCTCAAGCATAAAAGAATTCAATCACCACCTCAATAATAACCTACAACTCCATAACCATCTTGAACTGTAGCTTCAACACCCCTGAAATCCACCAATTAGTCCTTCCACCTGCCACAACAACACCATTCCAAGTACCAGCTTCGGCCATTTCACTCCAGTACCTGCAATGCGAAAACACCACCTCAGTGCATAAGTTCATAGTACCGCAACACCTGTAGCTCCTAATCAACACCATTGCATCAAAACAGGCCCACTCTCAAATCCATTTTCATTTTGTAGCTCTTCCTTGCGACTAAGCCAACTCCATTGCCGTATTTACTATTGTAGCTTCAAACAAATTCTATCTTCTACTGCACTGCCATGTGAACAATGTCAGCAATATCTCTCCTGAAACTGCAGCTTGATATCAAAAACTAGACCACCATCTTCAAATCTTACCTGCAACACCACCTGCTGTTCAGCTCAACTGACCTACACTCTCCCATTCAATTTTAGTTTCAGTTCAACTGCAGCTTCAAGTCCCTGCTAAAACCACCACCAACCTGTCAGGTTCAACACCACAAGAACTCAGCCATTAATGCACCACCAAGTTCACATCACAACCTAACATTGCACTCAATTCAGCACCAGATTCTGCACAACTTGACCAGATCATCCAATTTCACTGCCTTATCATTTAGTTCTGTCATTCAACCATAATCTCCAATTGCATAACCATTCTTAACACAACTGAACCCTGAATTCCATCACCAACATCACTGAAATGAACAACAACGAAATCTTCTCCAAAAACCTCATTCTCATAACCCTAATTTCCAATTCATCTCCTGGTTTTCTCAACAACATAGTTCATCATCTCTTTTCTTCGGATCCATGTCCTTCACAACAACCAACAACCCACCAGGGTCTTCTTCTTCACCACTGAAATTCACACAACAATACCCTAACCTCCTTCTTCTATAAATTCATCTTTGAAGATAACCCAAATCACCATTCTCTTTAGTAAATGCTCAGCTTCATCTGAATTGCAGAAACAAACCCATTCTCTACTCCATCTCGTCACCATCTCCTTCTTCCAACACAACAGAAACCCTAGTTTCTGTACCTTCCTCAAATCAGCCACAATTACAAAAACCTAATAATTCCATTATCAATTTCTTGTATCTCAGTCTAAAATCCCTAATTCACCATTGTTTCGATACACAAATCCCCTTGAAAGCACAGCCGCACACAATAATTG
The DNA here is from genome assembly GCA_023529315.1 of Papaver bracteatum. Classification (NCBI taxonomy): domain Eukaryota; kingdom Viridiplantae; phylum Streptophyta; class Magnoliopsida; order Ranunculales; family Papaveraceae; genus Papaver; species Papaver bracteatum. Next base: position 22,661 of record JAJJWX010004168.1, read on the forward strand.
AGAAGATATCTCTCTAAATTTTAAGTCTAGGTAATGATGAAAAATGAATAATCATTCTCTAAATTTTAGGGTTGTTGTAGGAAAGTGGATACAACCACTTTGTTGAAGTAGATAAGGGGTACACACCCAAGTCACTCCATAAGTAAATATTGTCCACCAAAATCCAGTCCGTTTCTTCTCTAGATTAAGCTGCTCTTTCTTGCTCCTCAGCCCACTCCAAATACAACTCCCATATGAATTGTCCTCTTTGCCTTTTACGCTCCAAATGGCCGTTTTCTAATTATTTTTGCTCATAATGACTCCATTGCACCTAATAAACTCAAAAGCAAACATAAGATACACAATTCCCAATGATAATAACAAAGAAAGCATAAATACTAGATATAAAATTTGGTGTTTTACAACACCTATCAACTAGGCATGATATGCCTTGGTCGGTCGGGTGAAGAGATAGGTGGTTCCACGTTGATCATGTTGATGCTCACTGGACCTGCTTAATTGTCACCTAAGCCCTTCATTCGATCAGGAGAAAACGAACGCTGGTGATCGATACAAACCCTAATTTGGGTTTTGGACGGCCATGCTTCATGCGTTGTTTTGCGCGCACAAATTGGGACAACCAAACATGGTTGGTCCTGACCGTTTGTTCATGTGTGTAGGCGGGCCCATGGTGAGTGTGTTGACATGCTCTAGGTCCTTTGAATTTACATCTATACCTTCCATCTATGCCTACGAAGATGGATGGTTGAGATCATTTTGCGACACATATAATGTGCCGCAAAACCTAATTTAGGGTTTTTTGTCCATTCACTTGGTTTGGACGGTTTGGAAAGCTATGCCACCCCTTTTGGGAGGCCGATCATGTGGGTCCCGTATTGGGTCGGCAGTGAATGTTCCAATACCTGCTTGGGGGTACTGGATTCGATCTGGACCATCCAATCATGCTGGTGAAGTTGGATGATCTGGATCGTTTCTAGACTGTTATGGACAGTCTAGACGCTCAATCGTTCTAGTATAACACACCGAGAGTTACATACTCAATCGAGCTAGTATAACACACCGAGAGTTATATGCTCAATCGGGATAGCATAACACACCGAGAGTTTATAGCATGTACATGCATTTTTGTGCATGCCTCACTGTTGGTACTTGGATATTCATGTTACTCTGCTGCGAGTAACAATCAGTCATCATGCCGCACCAATAATGAGAGTTCTTCTAGGAACAACATAGGAAATCCAAGGTGTTATATGCATTAATCAATAATGCTAAAATTCACAGAATATTCGGGGGATTGTTGCTACATGCTCCATTCTAGGTGAATTAATAAAGTGAAGAAGTATTCATCACTTATAAAATAATCTCATCTTCTGCATGATGGTTATACAAAATATTGATTTTACAACTTTAGCCCTGAACTAAAATCCACCATCAACAACAAGATATGTGAATCAACATTTGTTAAGCAACTGAAAAGAAAAAATGCATGTAGTATATTGTGAAGTTCGTTATTATCTAAAAAATCTATAGAAGTCTCTCCATAACACACCCATTTATAATGATCAAAAAGAAAAACAAAAGAAAAACATAAGGAGAAATGGTTTAGTGGAACTCTACCTGAGTTATGACACATAGTTAATTATATCTTGCATCATATTATCTCTGTTGTGTTTCTGAAGAAACATGTCTCTGTTGTGTTTCTTTTCTCGCACAGCATGCTCATCTGTTACATCATTTCGATATTTTTAGAAAAACATGATCATAGACATAAGCTGTCTTTAGTGATACCACCAACAAGTAGCAAAAATAGAGGTATACCTGTGAGCTATGCCTTTTCTGTTGCCTTCATCACTAATAGTTATGTGGACAGATCCATAGGGATATCATTTTCTGCCTTTAACACGTTTCTTTAATTCAAAGAACCTTGCACGATTGATTAAAAATGAACCCTTTAGCTGATATTCCACACTAAATATCAACAGTACACACATTCTGCCATTAATTTAGCTTTACTGGATTCTTGTTAAACTGATCCCAATACAAAGAATTTTGAGATAACACGGTCCCAGGTACTTCTCATATGGGTGCATGTAATGATTTCAATCAATGCCATTACAAAGCATAACATAGGTGTTAGCATCAGGTTAATAGAACTACTACTACAACCTAGGTACCACCACCACCAAATTTGATTAACACATCCATTGCCTATTAACAAGAATTTATTAAGAAAATTCTCTGGCCTAGAGATGAGAGAGTTCTGTACTGTAAAGGGTTTATCTTCGGGGGTAGTCCGATAAAGGAATGTGGACAATTTTCCCCCATTCAAAAATTAATAATAGGCCTAAACTTCTCAATTTGTCTTTTTCCTAACTGTTTGTTCTCATACAGTGAGAGATTTATTTTCATTTTTTGCTCATATTCTTGGTATAAAATTCAACCAAGTGGAGGACATGACTTGCTATAGTTTATATTTGTCATCAAATTATACATTGGCAGTCGGGCTTACAATGAATCAGTTGTACTAGGCTAATTTATTTATTTTCAGATCTATGCTCCTACTGTGCTGGTGAAGCGAAAGCTAATTGCGTGCAACAAAGTTTCATATTGTTGACCTTATTGCTCGAGGAAAGTGTCATGAAACCAATAGCAGTTAATTTTAACATGTACAAAAAGCTGGTTCAGAGGAAAGTAGAATTTGTCTCAAGCTTAAAGAACACCAATAGATCCACATTCTGTGGTCATTTTTAGAGACCAAAGAAAGATATTGAGGCTGGACAGATTTTGACACTTCTTAAAGAGAAAATATTGTAGTACACAAGCTTAAATTTAAAATCAACTTACATTATTATTTCTTATGTTCTTGTTTGTTTTAATCGTTTTTAGTTAAGATTTGGAGCTAAGAGAGTTGAAGTGGTTGTCGAGTTTTGAGTCACGTTTTCGGTCGGCCGTCCCACCGTGGCAGCGGTCATCTAGTAGTTAGTCTAACAAAGCGAATTTGTTCAATTTATTTTTATGATTAATACATTTTACTAAGGGAGTATCTGAATCTTTATCTTATCAGATTCGTAGTAATAGAGAGTCTGAAATTTTTGCAGGGTTCGCATTTGTTTCTGTTGGTTAAATTTTAAGGGTGTTATTGGGTGAAAACTTTAATTATTTCATCCATATCTGCCATTTGTGGTCGTTTCAGTTCATGTTTTTGTCGGATCATATAATTAATATCTATAGTCTGTACTCATTTTAGTTTGCATCGATCTCTTTTATAGTTTTATGCTCAGTTCAACTTAGGACCTCACTTTATCGATAAGGAAAATTAAGCTTACTTGGTTATTTACTGAACTTTATTTGATTATTTCCCACTTTACATCAAAGTCTTTTCTTCTGCACTTACTGATATGATTAACATACCCCCAGCTAATCATTCTATGTTATAGGATTATACAGGGAACTCATACAAATATCGCTGATGAGGACATTCAAGAACACACCTTCAAAATCGAATATGTTAAAGAGAATCCTGCGGAAAATCTAGAGCGGATAAGCCAAGAGTAAAGGTAACTTTGAACATAATAGTTTGTTATACGAGCAACACATTGATTATAATCTAATCATGATGCGAGCTGCTGGATCCAATTTAATAATAAAATCTCAACAAAAATGAGTTCTACTGAAATTATCTTTATGTTTTTCCAATCGAACATTAGTAGATCATTTGGTAAACACAGTAAGCTTTGGATATACCTTCTGCTTTGTGGAAGTAGCAGACACCTTTGTATTTATCCATGTTATGGTAAGCCTTTCTGCTATTTGTCGTTGCGTGTTTTCAAAATGATTATCTATAAATTTTATGGTTTCACTAATATATCAAATATATTTCCAACGAATACAAATCATTGCAGTTGCATCATGCCAACTTAAAGTGATCAGAAACCTATCAGTGAATTTCCGTATTTCATTCAGATGATAAGAATTGCATGTAGAAAAAGCATTCCGTTAGCATACCCTATTTGACTAACATGATATTACTAACCATCATGTTCTTTCATTGATAGTTTGTGAATTTTATGCAGTGAAGCATGACTACATTTTTATGATGAATTGGATATACATGCATGTATGGTAGGTAGACTGCGTATCATGTTCATTTATAACAATCAATGTTAGTTACATTGAGTTTATATTATCTGTAACCCTTTTTCCTGAATTTGAGTTTGGTTTCTCCGAGGAATATTGATTATGGGGCCTTAAAACAAGCAAGAAACCTGACACAATTATGGTTGCATCATTAAGGGAGTCATACCATGTATTGTGCTCGGGCTGTGTTCAGGATGGATCTGAATGATGTCAAGGAATTACCCTCCGGAGCCAATGGACTTTCAGATTCTAAAGAAGTTAGGAAGGATGTTGAAGATGCTGATGACGATTCGGATTGTGATGTTGCTTAATATTCCAAGGTTAATGACATTCAATTGGAAGAAATATCATCACCTAAATGCAATAGTAACTGAAAATCGTTTGTGGAGATTGACAACCACCCAGCTAAACCTTACATGGAATGAGCTTGAAGCACATTTCCATAGGCTTCAGAGGTCATGATTTGGGAGATCAGGAAAAAGAGTTTAAACCTTCCACAAATAGTCTAAATTTAATACCATTCCCAACAAAAAACCGTCGGCCATGCTACAAATTATAAATGGCTAACGTTTGAGATTCTTAATATAGTGTGCCACTTATGAGGTTTGGTTTGCCAGAGGACTTTGGATTTATTTATTTTGTAATAGTAACTCCTACCAAGCAACTTTTGTAAAGAATTGTAAATTTGTAAGAAATTTGGATGTCTTTTTTTTTTGTAATTGTAACTCCTACCAAGCAACTTATGTGAAGAATATGCTTAAAAAAAAAAACTTCTGTGAAGAATTGTAAATCTGTAAAATCGAATAATTTATAGAATTTGGTTATGAGTAAGATCTAGTACTATGGTGCTAGCTATCCCTTCCATATCCCTCAAATAAAGGGAAGAGATGGCATATGAAAGGCAAGCTTGCTATGGTGATGTTCCATCCCTTCCCTACACTATACGGGTACTCAGTATGCGTATAAATAGTGCCAAACGGGTACTCAGTACGCGTATTAGTCAACTCGTTGACTTGACCAAAATATGGGTACTCAGTATGCATTTCATAGGTTAAAGCACACATAAACCAGTTCAGTCGACCAATTTCTTCTTCACCTCTAATCCTCATCCTCTCAAAACCCCATTCACCCCCTTTTCATTTTCATGTCGATTAAAGGAGATTCGTGAGCTTTGATTCAAAGGGTTTGATGGTTAGCACTAGGTGAAGCAAATCCCTTCTTCAATTTCGAATTTCATTCAAAAAATCATATAAGGTGAGTGATTCTAATGTTTTGGTTTTTAAGTTAATTTGATTTTATTTATGATGAAATTATTGATGCTAGGTTGGTTGGATATGTAGTATGCAATTCAATAACATTATGAACACATATATTAAGTGAAAAAAGCTTGATTAGTTGTTGTGTGTCTTGATTTATGTAGAACTTAATGTTTCATGTAAATGCATATTAATGTAGAAGCTTGATATACTTGTGTTTATGTATGCTTAACAAAAATTGATACTGTATTTTTGGTTTTCTAAGGTGCACAATGAGTCTAATGCGTTCTTATGTGAGATACAAATATGGAATGTATTTGGATACCTCTAGTGATAGTGATGAAGAAGAGAAAGCTTTGCTTATGTTTACACAACTATGTTTGGATGAATGATTGTGTATTATTAGACAACCAATACCAAAGGAGGTACAAATATGTAGTGTAATAACGTGTGATCGAGTGTGGTATGATGCGAAAATGATGAATGATTATTTTATGCCTGGAACCGGTTATACCTCTAGACAATTCAAACAACGTCTAGGCATGAGGGAAGACTTATTCGAGAAATTGTTAGGAAAATTGCTTGAAGTTGATCCGGAATGGCATCAACGTCCGGATGCAACTGGTACTATGGGTCATTCTCCGCATATGAAATTAGTTGTCGTGATGAAATGTTTATGCAAAAGTACGCCTGCGTATTGATGATTACACTCGTATGGGTGCAACCACAATATACAAGTATCTAAAAAGTTTTTGCCACACCATTTGCATGACTTTTGGAGACAGATAGTTGCGTGAACCCACTCCTGAAGATGTTCAGAGGTTGCTAGTTGAGAATGCCGACCGAGGTTTTCCTAAAATGCTTGGTAGTGTTGATTGTATGCAATGGCCATGGAAGAATTGTCTGGTATCTTGGCAAGGAACTTATAGGGGTAAAAATAAAGATAGTAGTTTGGTATTAGAGGAGGTGGCATCGTATGATTTGTGGTTTTTGCATGCATTTTTTGGAATGCCTGGATCAAACAACGATTTGAATGTGTTTGAACACTCACCCCTTTTTGATAACATGCTAAAGGGTGTGGCACCTCCATGAAATTATGTCATCAATGGTCACCAATACAATATGGGTTATTTCTTAGCCGATGGTATCTATCCAAAGTTGACTACAGTTGTACAAGTTTTTTTCTCAAACATTGGACAAATGGCTAAAAGAAAGGATGTCGAGCGTGCTTTTGGAGTGCTTTAGGGTAAATTCAGAATTGTCGGATCTAATTGTAAGTATTGGCACCAATCATACTTGAATCTAATTGTGAAATGTTGTCTTATTTTACACAACATCATTGTCGAGCATGAGCGTCGGGATACGGATTGGGGCATGGTTGTTCGTGTTCCACTTCTGGAACCAACTGTTAATGGTCGTGTATTTATGTCATCTCTGAAAAACCTATAACTGCACCTAGAACTGAGAAATGATCTTGTGAAGCACATTTCTACGCGTCCTGGTAGAGGAGGCACGACATGGGACTTGTCTAGTCTGGAGGGTTCAGATATGGAATACGTGGTACTTCCATCGTCAGAAGGAGATTGTGATGATATAGACTTAGAAGAAGAAGTTGTCCCAGGACAAAACGAGGATGGGGAATTTTAGTATTACGGAGATTACAATAATCACATCCCAGATGACTTTCCTCATGGAGATGAACATGTTGATGCACACGGACATATGGGAGACGAATATCAACATGATGGAGATGACGATGAGGATTCTGGTGATGGGGAGGATTATGACGATGAAGAGGAGGATTCTGAGGATGAAGATGAGGATGAGGAGGACGATGTTGAGGTTGATGATGACGATGATGCTTGTATGTGTGATGATGATGATGATGATTCTGAGGCATATGATGTATTTAATTGTTCTCTTTTAAGTTTTCGAATGTTAAACGCACTTGTAATAACAAATTTTAGATAATTTTTGGGATTCACTTATGTTTGAAAATTATGAAGTTTATATTTGGTGGCATATGGTTTACAATTACGATAATCCGCGAAATCATATACACAATATATGGATATGTATACATATCCGGGAAATCTACCAGCACAGTATATGGATTAGTAACATTATCCGGGAAATCTCATTCAACAGTTTATGGATATGTATACGGTGCATTTATAAAGGATTCACAATCTATTTAGCAATTAACACATTAGTTCGACCAAATATGTTCTCCATCTTAAAAAAAAAAACTTATTTTAGTCCCACTTATTATCCACACCACTGTTATTTCTTAATTATGGTGGGTTATAATCCGGAGGAAGACGAAATGATAGTTAGTTTATGGGTTGAAGTTCATCTAGAGAATGAAGTAGAAGATGAACAACTTAATAACACCAAACTTTTGGAGAAGTTGCTACAAAGGTTGACTATACATAACGGGAATCCGAATCAACGCACGGTTAAGTATCTGAAAACAAGTTTAAACGTTATTACTTCTGACGTGAAAGTATATATAACGACACAAAGATCGTTATATTTATGGAGGGCTGGAGTACCTTCGGAAATCGTAAGAAACTTAGTGGTTACTCATCAAACAATCTTTTAAGTATGTCTACTGAATTGTCTAATTATTTTATTGTAAATTGATATTGTTTTATTTTGTTGTAGGAGAAACGTGCTTTGGAAAGTTACGAAAAAAAAGAAGGGAAAACCTTTTAGATTTTTTAACTGCTATGTAATTTTGAGAAATAACTTCTCAGATTATGACCCTTCCCCCTTTGAAGATTCATCATCCGAATCATCAGATGTAGAGTAAAGAATTAAAATGAAGATAGATTTTGTGGGTGTATCTCTCTGTAAACCCTCACGAGACATAACTCGTCCAATAGGGTCGCCTATTGGTTTAAATGCTGGTTGAACGTGCTTAATGTAATCGTTAATCTGAAAAAGAAAATTATTATTATTACATCAATTGACATTCAAAAACTCACACATACTAATTATAAAATTTCACATTCCATCAATTGATATTCGATTCAACTAAAACAACACTTATTCAGCCCATGCCACCGTTCACACTCAAGGAATCTCCGGTAACGTTTTCCATATGATTTTTTGGCGACTGAATGGTGCATTTCCATAAAGAAATAACAACCCTCAGTTTCACACGGAATTCCCTTGGTACATTCAAACTCCACCTTACCTTTTAGTTTGAAGATTTTGCAGAGTTCTTAAACTTTTTGTTGTTTGATTGCATCTTTCATTGCATCCTCCAAACATTGTGCTTCTCCCGGACATTTAGCATACTCACATTCCAAATACCTTATCTTCTCCGATATCGACTCTTTTACCTTCCTAGTGCCGCTGCAACCTGGTTGTGGACATTTTGTATATAGCCATGGGCATTGAAGAAAACTGCGTGTATCCATGAAACAACATGGACAAACCTCTTTTGCTTCCACACATACTATTTGTTTTCCATTTCTACTCGAACTGTTAGAATACATAATGTAGGTTGTTTGTATGTAACGATGTATTGAGATTGTTGGTGGTCAGAACCAAAAAATGCTGATAGTATTTATATAATGAAATTGAGTCGTTAGGATATAGACCCGTTAGGAAACATAGTCGTTACGAAATAGAATCGACGGTAAATAGAGCCGTTAGGAAAAAGATCCGTTGGGCACGAGTTGTTAGAAATAGAGCCGTTGGGAAGGAATCATATATATAATAAAGATAACCCATTCTTCTTTGCAACATCAATATACCTTTTTTTCTTTCCAAAATCGAAGTTAAGCATCTATTCAATGGCAAATCAATCAACCACTACCAACTCAGTCGAAGACATAATTAGAAGATACAAGCGATCCACTCCGTCAATTGGTACATCGGAAAAGGAGATATGCCAAAGAGGTTATCAACCTACTACGAACCCACCGACGTCTTCATCACCTGCCAAATTAACTAATGTGATGGATGAAATGTTAAGCAAAGGAAAGTCCACAAAACATACCAAAGATTCATTTGGGTGTTCGAATGAATACTAACACAAACTCAACGAATACGAAGAAAATCGCAAGGTAAAAGAACGAGGTCAACAACAATACCAACTGAGGGAAAGGTTAAAGGATGTTGAAGAAGAGACTGAATGGATTAGAAAGTATTACCTTCTCAAGGATGATTTTCCAGAAGATCCTAAAGATCAAACAATTTTCTGGACTAATGTTGGTTGGGGTTCTTTCGTTAAAAAGACGGGCACGAAACCATGATTTAATTATCTACCATCTGATAAGCACATAAATACTATATTTTATACCCATATTTATATTATCTAGTACTTGAAATTTTGGCTAATAACATTATTTTAGTGCTTTTGTAGAAAGTACAACTGAATCGATCATCCCAGAAAATAAATAGCTAAATTGGAGGTTAAATTGTGGTTGCGGCTAAAGTCTCCAAAATGCCACTCAAGGCACAAGGGACTGCATCCAAGTCGACGATTATTTATGATGCTTCACCGCTATACTACAACATTTCACAACCATGGTTCATGAAGCAAATCGAAGAGTTGTCTAGGCTTGTCCAATTGAGCCAGGCCCATTTGGAGTTAAAAGATGGTGGAAATCCGTCTATTTCTTAACCACAACCTGTGGTGTGTTCTTATCTCCGCAACTCATTTTTATCCACTAGAGGGAAGTTCCGAGAATCATAGAAGGGTTTGAACGACAAATGGTGGAATTTAATTTGGGATCTTATTTGCATGAACTAAGTTGGTTGGGTAGCCGGAGATGCGTGAAGAAGTGAAGATTGGTGTTGAAGGAGAGTTGAACAGAAACATAAATGGTTGTGTGGATCGATCAGAGATTGAAGAACACAACCAGGGTTTCATTATTGCAAACTGAAAATGGATACTTGATTAAACAAGAGAAGGTTTGCATGGGTTCTTTGGTTAATCGATTTGCAGTTATGAATGATGGATTGAAGTACATGCAATTGGTTCTCGGTTGCTGGAGTAATGGTGACTGAGTCTACTTCTGTGTACCTCGAATGGCAAGATGGACTTGGGTGCTGATGTTGTTGGCTCAATGGAGATGCAGCAACGTCTGGAGTTTGGGAGTTCATACATGGACTGAAACATGGTTCATCTAGAAAGTGAAATTAGTGTCGCAGTGATGTACTTCTTAGTGCGTTAAATCAACAACGGAGCTAGTACCGGAATGGGAGAAAGTTTTAACAGATAGAAATGGATTAGTTGGCTTGATTTTGTTGAACTGGTTGCAAATGTTGGCTGGTGATGGTAGAGATGGTTTTAACCATTTTGGCGTTGATTAATGGGGAAGGATGATTACAGTTAGATGTATTTTGTATGGAGCTCGAGAAAAATGACAGCAGTGGTGTTTGTTGATACCTACAATGGCGTCGGCTGAGAAGTTTTAAAGATTTGAGATGTCCAGAGAAGAAGATGATTGTTGAATGTTAAGGCAGTGGGCTGACGGTGGGTGCATGGAGAGCTTGGACGTGACTGATATGGTTTTCTGTGGCTAAGATGAAGAACAACGATGGGTTTTAGCTGCCGTGGATTTGAGCAATGGTAGTTGTTCTCTAAGTTAGTTATATGAATCTGTGGTCTATTCGTCCGGGGAGGATCGAGAAGCTGGAGTTACTAATGGGAACGAGTTTTATTGCTGTGAGAGAGATGTAAATGGACAGAGGTGATTGAATTGTATTGGGACTCAAGTTTTCGGGACATGAATAGTGATAGAATCTTACTGGTGTACCTGCTGTCGTTGACCTTGCCTGCATGCATGATGCAATCAGAATGAAAGGCAACATACATACTGAAATTGGTGAAGTTAGATAGATGGTCAGGGATTTACTGGCCGGAGTATGGAAAGGAATTGGATTTGGAAAGAATCTTTTGCGCCTACCTTATCCCACAAATAAGGCAAGAGTATACTTTCATGCACACACATGCAGGGACAAATTTTTGTGATTAATTTCTTACCTAGATGGGAAATGCACAATGTACCTGAGGAGTTATAATTGGAATTTTCATGGCGACATTTAAAGAAAAAGATCACATCCGTTTTGGTAAAAAGTGGTGATGGAAGGGGTGATGTGGCATGCTCTCATTCGTTGGTAACATATTTGTGACGACAGGAAGAAATAAATAAAAAGGGAACTGAAAATCTTCAAGTATGCAGAGCCGTGGCTACGACCGTAAACATGGAGTAGGGTTTGAAGATTATTTTTCCCATTTTCGTTTTTTTTCTAGTTAGTTTTGTTTTGATTTTAATCTTTTTATGGCTTTTGAGAAAGCCATGGCTAGCTAGAATCATGTTAGGGTTTAGGTAGAACCCAATTTTATTATGTGAACTCTACATTTATATGCTTAATAATGATTTGAATGACTAGTAATTTATCTTCATAAAAGCTTGTATCTAATAGTTTATGTGATTTTCTTGATTATTTATGCTTTTGAATTGATATTTTGTGCTTCGGTTAAATCCCTAGACGTGGTATGCAAGGATAGATAGGTAATGCTTTAGGATCACTACTTAAGAAGCGAAGGAAATTACAGCGGAAAAAAACATTTAAAAATGCATGAAATATATTTTTAAAGATTAGTAGAGTTTGCATAATTAATTGGTGGAAACCGAAAACCATAATAACCCCATTCTCATTTGTTTATCATCAGAATTATTATTATTTCATTTTGTTCCAAATTTCTGAAAAAAATTGCTAAAACATCATCTTGTCTATTGGTTACTTTTGATATTAGTTAGTATTAGTATTTCCACACTCCTCATGGGAACACCCTGTACTTGCCATTGTTCTACTAGTTAAGACACTGTGCACTTGCAATATTTTATTATAGGTTTCCGAGCCTACCACCATCCTACATTTGTTCAAGGACAAATCATGTTAGGAAATTATGCATCCGGTACAATGAGTTTCTCAATAGGTACAGAGGTGACCGTTTCGCTGCACAAGATGCATACACAGCTTGGAGAAAAGAAGCGTTTTATCATTTCGAAGCGGCCTTGATTGTTGAATCTGACAGCAGGGAAAATAATAACATGTAATGTCTTCAGACCTATCGAATGATATGTTGTACTTTCTTTTAAAGTTATTTAAGAACATTAGTTTAATGAAGTGAATAAATGAAGTTATTAATTTGAATTTGGATTTGAAAATCGAGTGGTTACAACAAATTGAAAATTTAATTAATTCAAACAACAATTTCAATAAATATAGACAATACATTTAGAATTAAGTTAACAACTATACTAACTAGAATTTAAGACAACACTTTTAATTTAAACATGTCCTATAAATTAAAAAAATAAACTCAATTAAAGATAAAACAATTAGAGATGGATTACATCTTCATCGTCTGAATCTTCAACGCTGATTATACCCTTCCCCTTCAAAATTTCACTTTTCTTGCGTTGATAATATTGTTTTTCGCGGGGCCCTAAACGACTAAGGTCCATACACATTATTGCATTGTCGTCATCTAAATGCGTTTGTTGTTGATGCATTTGATTAGTCTGTTGTTGAAGCGTTTGCAAATTGATTTGATCTTCCATTTGATATCTCGGTTGTTGAGTATAACCCCAAAAAGTTTGGTATTGGAATTCTTGTTCCATTCTCATTTTTTCCTTCCTTGATCGGGTTTCCTTGAGATACTCCAAAATACTAGATATTTGTTCATAGATCTTATCTTCTTCCATCTTAACCGAAGATGTCTCACCATCATCTTCTCTATATATACCTTGCTCACGATCCTTCTTCTGTCTAGCTATTTTTTTGGCTTTCTTTGTTCCTATAGGACGTGCATTTTCCTTGTATTTCCAACGAGTTTCTCCATTGGGAAGAACTTCACTACCATCTTCGATTGATAAAAAATTACGATGAGATTCAAACAACTCACTGTTTTGGCTCACAGTCAATTCATAATTATATCCAGGGAACTTTTCTCTAAACAATTCATAACATGCATCATACTTGAATGGTTGTCCTCTTTGTTCCTGAAATTGAAGGCGACCATCTTTTGTCTGAAAATTATATAAGAAACATTAGGTTTATTGCTATTATCACAAGCTATATGGAAAAACTTAAAAATTTAATAAAACTTACCAAATCTTCATGGTTTGCACCGCTTTTGGTTTGCCGATATATAGCGTTCAGAATGGACACAAATTCTTTGACATCTTTTTAAATATTTCTCATCCTGCTCTTTAAAGCATCCCAATCTCTTCCGTATGGATTGCCATTTCATTGTACAAAAAATTCGTGAATACGTATCCAAAACAGAGCGGTTTTTTGCGCTGCACCCACAATTTCGTCCATACTCACATAAATAAAAGCAGTGGTAAGATCAACCTCTTCTTGTGTGACAAAATTAAGTACCATTTTGAATGAAAATAAGATAAAAAATAAATAAATGGTAGAATAAATCTAAATCTAAATACCAAAAACATATTGTAATAAGATGAAGAGAAAGAACAAATCAATTGATGTAAGAGGGAGAATATAAAAAATCAATTGATTTGGTGTGGTTTGAGTAGAGAATTAGATTGGTATTTATAGGGGATTTTGAAAAAATGACCGTTGGGATCCGACGGCATACAAAATAGAGCCGTTATTAGTGATGGATGGTTAGGATTGGGTGTGAGAGAGGTGTTAACCAAAAAGGTCAAACAAATATTATTTGTCGAAACGGGTACTCAGTACGCGTACAAAAAGCTACGCGTACTCAGTACGCGTATCAACGGCTTTACGCATACTTAGTACTCGTAAAGTGTAAAATAATACGGGTACTGAGTACCCGTGTGATTTCCCTTCTGGAATCTGTTCAGGCTTATAGGTATATGAGAGACCATAGTGGTTGTTTTTTTGGGATTTTGAGGGAAATGAAGGGATAGGGAAGGGATAACCCCTCCCATAGTGCTAGACCGCTAGCTCTAACGACAGTTTAGCGTTCACTCACTAGACGAAAAATTGCCGAAAAATTGGCATAACCCGAAACAGAATGTACTCCCGGTGGTTTCTATAATATCCTTCTCTCACCTCTCCCTAGAAATGAACTTCATTTTCTGAAAACCCTAAAAAAAAAACCTCTCCACATCGAGGTAGAGACTGAAGAAACAGTCAAGAAGAAAAAGTTGTAGAAGAAGAAGCCATTAGATTTCTTCAATCTGTAAGCTCTCTTCATGGCTTCTCGTAAGGTTTTATCATCTCTTTTGAGATCTTCAGCAAGAAGATCTGGATCTAAATCTTCATTCATCAGATCACCATCACCATCTCCTTCACCTATTACTCGTGCTTCACCAAAGGGTTATTTACTGAATCGAGTTTTAGATTATGCAACTACTGCTGCTGCTGCTGCTACAGCACCATCTACACCACCATCGACAACGACGAAAACTGGATCTAAAGGTAAAATCACTGATGAGTTTACAGGAGCTGGTGCGATCGGAAGTGTGTGCCAAGTTATTGGTGCTGTTGTTGATGTTAGATTTGAAGAAGGTTTACCTCCGATCTTGACTGCTCTTGAGGTTTTGGATAATTCGATCCGATTGGTTTTGGAAGTCGCTCAGCATTTGGGAGAGAATATGGTTAGGACTATTGCTATGGATGGTACTGAAGGTCTTGTTAGAGGTCAACGGGTTCTTAACACTGGTTCACCTATCACTGTAAGACAACTTCTTTTATTTAGACTCAGAATTGACTTTACTGTAAAAAATCTGCGATTTTTATGATTGAGTTTTATGAATTTTATTTTGATACGACTGTCTGATTGATTTGAAAATGATGTTTAGATGGGTGATTTGAGGATTATATTTTTTATATTCTTTCAGATTAGGTTAGAGAAATGCTATTTTCCTTGTTTTTACCAAGGGGCATTTAATGGGTCAGATCCAAACTTAGTGGGGGTATAAGGTGTCTCCCTCTGGGTGGAGAAAATTTCTTTAGGATCCATGATGTACTGGATTTTGATGATACTTAGAAATGTTACATTGTTTTCTTGTGAGTTTATGACTTATGAGACTATGTACTGGATTTTGATGATACTGAAAAAGTGTTACAGTTTGGTTTCTCGTGAGTTTACGAAGGTTTTTTTTTTCTTTTTCTGGATTGCTTTGCTATGTTAATAGGAAACAAATGGATGTGTTTAGGGGCTTGGTTGTCTTTTATTTATCCTTAATTTACTTGATAACTGTATCATTTATTAGGTTTTAACTTTCTGCTTCTACGGCTGAACAGGTGCCTGTTGGTAGGGCTACTCTTGGTAGAATCATGAACGTTATTGGAGAGGCTATTGACGAGAAGGGCGATATCAGTAAGACTTCTAACAGACCTTTGATGAATAGTTTTTCAATTTACATTCAGAGGTGTTTATATTAGTCTATTCCCATCCAATCTATGGGTGGATGAGTTATGTGCAAAAGAGGACAGTTGTACTTGTGAGTCAGTTCTAGGTCATCTTAGTTATTTGTTCCTCCGTCATTTAGAGCCTTTGATGACAAGATACATGCAGCAAATTCTGCTCTTTGGATTTCGTAAGAATAAGTCCTTAATGTTAGACTTTTTATGGTTTAGCATCAAATCATGTTTAGTTTAATAAAGCCTGATTAGCCTAATCTCAATCAAGTTGTGTGTTAAGTTTAGATCATGTACTAAAGGCAAAACTTTCTGTTTTGTGGGATGTGTACATAAGGACAAGTACATCAAGTTAATCCATAAAGTGGGCATATATTAGTTATAATATTCAGTTAAGGGATGTGTCTCCACCTCATGATGGCTGAGTGTGTGACACATATCTAAGTCAGTTGGAGGTGGACTCCCTTCTAGCCTTATTTAAAGTTTATTTCTGCCATTAGAAAGAAATAGGGGTGATAGAAGTGGATGAAGAACTTCCTGAAAAGATTTTGGTCTAGAGTTTCTGTTTTAAGTGATTGTCTACAGAAAAACAACAACCTGAGATGAACATGACTTAGCCTAAGGTATCATCATGCTATACTTCCTACTGTTGCTAAAGAAATCAAGGTATCTACTGTTTACTCTTGTTTGGTCTTCAATAAGCTAAAGACAGGTATACCTAGACCCCACTGTTCCTTGTTTATCATGTATGAGTATGAAGCAGTTGTACATAAACATGATGAAGTTGAGCATAAGCATGTTTTCTGTGTTCATATTCATGTTGATGTTTTCAGATGTATAACTTGTGATCCTAAGCATAAAGTAAGCTATATGTATCAGCATATATTGCAACTTGTAATCCCGATTATGTTAAGCATGCTTAGTAGCTAATAAAGTACATCTTAAGCATGATTAGAGGCTGATATGCTAACACTTAAATCATCTCCAAGAGTTTCTCAGTCTTTAGGTGACAGTGATGATTCATTAGCTTGATAAACTAATTAAATTAGGGCAATTCTTCATTTGCTACTGATTTTCCTCCTTCCATGGAAATGTGAGAACAGTATGTAGTGTAATTTATCTTGTCGGTGTATGTGTTAGAAAGTTTTCTTCCCAATGTTTTAACTTTTATCTTGTCTGCTCTAACAGAAACCGATCACTTCCTGCCCATCCATCGTGAAGCCCCTGCCTTTGTTGAGCAAGCTACTGATCAACAGATTCTTGTGACTGGTATTAAGGTATCTGAATATTTTCATTTAGCCAATCCATGTTCAATTTCTCCCAATTTTCCTAGTATTATGCTCCTTGTCTTTTTTACATGGCTTACATTTTCTTTTTTTTTTTGGATTCTATATATATTACAGTACCGATTCTTGACATATCTTTGCTGTGCCTTCAGGTTGTGGATCTGCTTGCACCCTACCAGAAAGGAGGAAAGATTGGGTTATTTGGTGGTGCTGGTGTTGGGAAGACTGTGCTCATTATGGAGCTTATTAACAACGTTGCAAAAGCTCATGGTGCGTTTATACAGATACAGCTTAGAAACAAATTTTTTTTGATTGCTTCTGTGTCTTTTTTATAATGTTATTTGCTTTTTGTGCTCTCAGGTGGTTTCTCTGTTTTTGCTGGTGTTGGGGAACGTACCCGAGAGGGTAATGATCTTTACAGAGAAATGATTGAGAGTGGTGTCATCAAGCTAGGAGACAAGCAGGTCTGGTTTTTTTACTTCATATAAGCTGTTATCTTGTTTTAATGTTAATTTATGTTCTTGTGGTTCTCATGTTTCTGAACCACATTCTTCTGTTTTCTAGGCTGAAAGCAAGTGTGCTCTTGTGTACGGTCAAATGAACGAGCCCCCTGGTGCTCGTGCTCGTGTTGGACTTACTGGTCTGACTGTGGCTGAGCACTTCAGAGATGCTGAGGGTCAGGATGTGCTTCTCTTTATTGATAACATTTTCCGTTTCACTCAGGTAGGTGTTTTGGCGGCACTTCTTTGGACTCTCTTGATTTTGTTCTTTCCAAATTGCTTATTTAAACTTCCTCCTCTGCAGGCTAACTCTGAGGTGTCTGCTTTGCTTGGTCGTATCCCATCTGCTGTCGGTTATCAACCAACTTTGGCTACCGATCTTGGAGGTCTGCAAGAGCGTATCACTACCACTAAAAAGGGTTCCATCACATCCGTCCAAGCTATTTATGTCCCTGCTGATGATTTGACTGATCCAGCTCCTGCAACCACTTTTGCCCATCTTGACGCCACAACTGTGCTCTCTAGACAGGTATTTATATTTTCTGTTTAATTAGTGTTTGGAATAGAGATTCAAGGTTTCATACGCATGAGTTTTTTGTTTATACATTTTCTAATGACATTCTCCACGTATTTATCATGATTAGATTTCTGAGCTTGGTATCTACCCTGCCGTCGATCCCCTTGATTCTACTTCTCGTATGCTCTCACCTCATATCTTGGGAGAGGCTCACTACAACACAGCTCGTGGTGTTCAGAAGGTTCTTCAGAACTACAAGAATCTACAAGATATTATTGCCATTTTGGGTATGGATGAGCTCAGTGAAGATGACAAGTTGACAGTTGCTCGTGCTCGTAAAATTCAGAAGTTCCTAAGTCAGCCTTTCCATGTTGCTGAAGTTTTCACTGGTGCACCAGGGAAGTACGTGGAATTGAAAGAGAGCATCACCAGTTTCCAGGTAATTAACTTTGTTGTGCCAGTAGTAACATTTCATTTTGCGTATGTTTAGTTTATATGCTCGCTTATTCTGCAAATGCATGTGGGGAATCCCTTCTGGGCTCTACATTATGTAGGTTCTTATTTGTTGGAGTTCCTTCCCAAGTACTTAAAATATCTTCTTTCTTCTTTCTTTTATTCCAACAGGGTGTATTGGATGGGAAATATGATGATCTATCAGAGCATTCGTTTTACATGGTTGGAGGAATTGAGGAGGTGATGGCCAAGGCTGAGAAAATTGCAAAGGAGAATGCTTAATCAGAAGTAGAAGCTTAGTATTATCTTCTTTCAGCCAATCACATGACTTACAAAGATCAATAATTTGATTTGTTGCTTGCAATTTTTAGAAGTTGCAGTTTTTCAAGAGATCAACTTTGTCTCTGCCTGCTCCCATCTTATTTTTCTCCTTTAATTTTAATTTTTGTGTTGTGTTTTTGGTGAATTTATGTAGTGGGTAGAAACCCAGAGGAAAGGCCTGCATTGTCAGGCTAAAAATTACTTCCTTTTTTGTTCAAAAAATAATGAGATAAAGAAGAAGGAACTGAGTTACTTGTTTATAGTTTCTGGTATTTGCTAGTTTCTGATTTGCTCTCCAAAAACAACAATAGAATTGAGTAAGAGTAGTGTTAGCCTGAGGATTCAGGCTTTTTCTTTGTTGTTGATTCAAGGAGATGCTTGTAAGTTATTTTTCTCCATCAAAGAAAAGAAATGGAAAAGCAACTTATATGTATTTATTTTGTCAAAATATAGTGGCCTTAAAAAGGCTAATCTTGTACTGAGAATCAAAAATAGATTTTGAATCAGAACAATCGACTCAAGTTGGTGCCTAGTTAAAATAACAAAGGATCAAAAACAGATTTTGAATCAGAACAATCGACTCAAGTTGGTACCTAGTTAAAATAACGAAGGCTTTTAAAATCCTCTCAGCATTACACGAATTTCTCGAAGGTAACCAACGATTTGAACCATTTCTTCCAAGCAGCAACCTCTTGTTGATCGATCCATGACAAAAAAGCACTGTCTATCAAGCAAAAGGAGGTCCACTGCAGCAAAATATTGGACCAGATTACGTGTTCATGTCTCCCTTTTTGCCGATCCTAGTTTTTCTCTCTACAACTTGGTTCCTTTTTGTCCGGCTTATATTTACTTGTGCACAACATCAAGCTCTAACATTGACATTGACAGAGGTGACCCTAAACTACATTACAGATGAGGATACATACTTTCTAATCATGACTCAACTCCTTATGCACTGGAAAGCTTGAAATCGAGCATTTCCCTAATATTAAGCCGAAGAGAAGGGCCCATTGAGGAGCAAATAAACGCACTTTTCCAATACACTCCTTTAGCACTTGTTGGCTTGTTTACTTCCACCTATTTCTGCAACGTTCCTAAAAAACCATAAGCAAGCTAAGTATAGTACATCCAGGTCGAGTATCCACTCATCGGTATACTCGTGTAAAATCAAAGAAAGAGACAACGATTTGAACATTACCACTGTAGCAAGCAAGTTTATGAGAAGATCTTCTTCAGAAAAATCTGCCTTTCCAAAAGGTATATGAACTATTCCAGTTTTATCAGCTCTGAATTCAACCTTTCCTTTCTTGAACTCCGATATAGCCTGAAATAATATTTTTTTGCCAACTTCAGTACGTGCAGTCATTATTTGGCACTTACTCTTAACCCCCCACCACCCATACACACGCACTAGCCCCCTCCCCTCTATTCTTGATCATTGGTTCCCAATTTTTTTCTTGCAGTAAAATGTTATATATAACTGTTATGACTCTGTTAGGATTAAGCCACATCTTATCAGAAATAGGCAACTTCCAAAGAGTGTGCCTTTAAATTTACATAGTTTGTGGAGTACTAAAGTCCATACCTGAGGTATATCAGCTGGCACAGTACCAGCTTTGGGATTTGGCATCAGCCCCCTTGGTCCCAATATCTTTCCAAGGGCTGCAACCTGAAACAAATCGGAAAAAAAACATCAAGATATAAGCAAACAACTTTTCTGTCACCGAAAAAAAAAACTTAATATCCAGACAAATCCAGATATTTATCTTCACAAAATGATCAATAGCTTCAGAAAATGATCAACAGTGAAAGACTATTTATTTTCATAATTTCTTCTTATTTCCAGAGCTTTGGTTTATCAAGGCTGACAAATTTACATCTAATTGTTAGCATTCTTGTGAAGACTATTTAGAAGTAGGGAATACTTGTATGATTCTAATGAAACAGCCTGAGCTCGAGTTTTTAGCACAACCAAACCTACATACAAATGTCAAACTACGGTCAAACTGTCTGTTTTCTACCTTTCATGTAACAATTACACACACTCACACACGTAGAGGAATAGATCATATGCTGCCACTGAGGGGGTTAATTTAACTCCCTGGAGAAACCTTGTCCATACACATTTTCATCTGTCTGCTCGACTATTGAAAAGAAAAATCTTGTGCCTAGGAAAAAGGTGCAAATATTTTATAACCTTATCCATGAGTCAGTTTCAACGGAAGGACAGTGATTACCCAACCCCAAACTTTAGGGGAAGGGAAGGTGTGATAATGCCATAATGGCGATAATGATGATGATCGTTCTTCACCTTCATTAATTGGAGAATGGTATAAGAGCAGTAGACAAATAATAACAATAAGTCTTGCAGAGAAGCACCTTAGGCATCATATCCGGGGAAGCTATCAACTTATCAAACTCCATAAATCCTCCCTTGATCTGTTCTATCAAGTCCTCCCCACCAACTATATCAGCTCCTGCACTTTTTGCTTCATCGACCTTTTCACCTATTCGACATTCAAGTTCACAAGTAATCAACAACATTAACAAATATAATCTGAATAGACAGTAGCTAGACTGCAAGAACATATCATCCTTACCGGCGAATCTCCTGGATAACGTACATTACTTGAGTACTGTCTACTATTATTTCATATAATATGTTTTGTACTACTTCTCTGGTTAGTCATGAGACAGAGACTAAACCTCTAGATTACTGCTGCTGTAAGGAGGTTATTGAGAAATTGCACTATAGAAGAAAGAACGATTAGGCCATATGACATGGTCAGAACCTAAGATGTGTTATCTGTGTATTTGACTATTTGTTTTGTTTCATTCCAACTGTTTACTTCCGATCATTGTTCAAGATTTTGCCACATGAAAAGGCTCAGCCCTAATCTTGTCTTTCAAACTCACATGCAAGAAACCACATGATATTTTCAAACTTAAATGCAAGAAACTAGTAGGTTAAGTACACACCTTGAGTGAGAACAGCAATTTTAACAGTCTGACCAGTTCCCTTGGGCAAACTTACCTACATTGATAATGATCAAGCAGATTCAGTAAAAACCCAGATAAAACTCAGAGGTCGCCAATTTCCTAAAAATCTAGATGCTCCAAAAGGCATACCGTTGCCCTCAGCTGCTGGTCATTGTATTTTGGGTCAATGTTCAGACGAAAATGAGCTTCGGCGGTCTCTATGTATTTAGTTTGGGCCATTTGCTTCAGCAGAGATATCGCAGCAGGCAAGTCATACTCCTTTTTGTCGTCCCTTAGCTTTTGAATTTCCAAAAATCTCTTGGATCTTGTCTGTCTGAAAGTTAATACAAAAGTTAGAAGACTCAGATTAATAAGAGCAACATTAGTGTTGTTGCTATAAGCCATATAAGGCAACAAAAGTAAGCGCAATGTTTGTTGTCAAAAGCCATTTTTGATGCCATCCAGCCATATTGTCAAATGAAGTTCTCATATTTGAGAACTCTTTTTAGCAATTCTCATATATAGCTTCACGGTATTATAAAGTCCGTTCAACACCAAACGCATCCTTAAATACCGTTCAACACCAACCAAACAATATATAAGATGGCAATATGAGATTTTGGCAACTCATCACTAAAGTTGCTCTAACAGCTGAATTCAAGTTATGTTAAGTTGAACTAAAATACATGGAAAAACACTGAGAGAGCTGTCTTATAAATACGAAAGACCTACAAAATGCCTGTATTTAGTGAGTAAATGAAACCCGTTCTGATATACCTGCAAACAATAGAATTGCCTAGGAAACTAAGTGAATATTGTTGGAATTTCAGCTCCTTAACCTTCATGCTTTATTACTAAACATCATAGAAGCTAACTATATGCTGAAATTAGACTTGAAACTAGTATTAGCATACTCAACAACTCACTGAAAACAGCACCATATGTAGCAAGAATACTACACATAGTTCATATCAAAAGAGTTAATTAGTGTTTGGGTCCTAAGTTTGTCCGTTATAGTATTTGGGTCGTAGACCCGTTAGTCAAGACGGTCAAATGGTCAAACTGCTAATACTGTTAATGTGAACGTATGAGTCATTTTATCGAACACCTTGAACTCGAGATTAATTTTTCTTGAAGACATTTTTAATCAGTGTTTCAAAATTGATAACATTAGGATAATAACCTCTCTGTATGATCTCTCCAACCAAACAAAATGCATGATTCACTTGGCCTAGGTTCCGATAACAACTGATCAAAATTTAATCTTATACATACTGGGTTGTACCACAACTAAACTCATCTTGTTCCACAACATAATGACATCAATACATGATTAAATATATCATCAGATGGTAAATTCCTTTCCAGGAACAATTGATCAAAGTATTTTACATCCTTATCCAGTTTCCTAATCCTTCCCGCCTTCCACTCACCCCTCACATAACTCTCAAGTTCTGATATTTTATTGTAATTTCTCACAAAGATTTCATTTTGATGCTGCATATATAAGCAATGGATGATTAAAATGATAGTAACAATTTGAAATTACTCTTGTGTTAAGCAGCAGTAATCTTTGTCTGAAACTCATTTCACTAAATCTTTAAGAGAAAGAGAACACCCATCTGTGTCACACCCATCTGAGGTTTTCATCCAGGCTTCCTAAGATGAGGCTTTATGTCACACTCATTTTTGACCCTTATAGACACGACAAAAACATGTCCATTATGTGTGGCGTACTTGATTTGCAGCTCGATCCCTCCAGCGCCTTGAGATGCTGATGCATAGATCGCACAACACTCATCTCTCAAATCAATTTTTTAAACGGAAATTTTGCAATGGCAACAATGTAAATTGTTTCACTAACCTACGTTAACAGTTTGACCATTTGGCCGTCTTGACTAAAGAGTCTACGACCCAAACACTATAACGGACAAACTTAAGACCCAAACACTAAAGGGTACCAAAATCTAGGACCAAAACACTAATTAATTCATATCAAAACAGGTTATTGTACAAGGAAATAGAACATACAAGACACTTAAACTTTCATGACTTATTATCAACTTCTATTTCCTCACATTACTTCATGATGGATGAAAACTGATTTTGCTTTATAAAACATATGAGGCTAGAAGTGAGTCCTAGTCATGCTTGCCACATGTCAACTCCAACCTTTCCATCATGAGTAGGATGACACTTCATGGCTACATTGGACATCACATATGACATGTCAAGCTAAAGGACATGTCATGCTTTGACTCAACCTTATCTAGCGTTAACCTTAAGCTAGTCCTTAATGCATGATTAAAACCATAAACATGCATTAATGCGGATTAAGACTAATCCGACTTAACATAGTATAAACAAGATTAATTTAACCAAATGGAGATTTGTTGCGCAAAACACAAAAAAGTCTAACAAATATTAGTAAAAATTACAATCGAAAAACGAACATGTTTATATAACCATTCGCTTTAAGAATTAAAAATCTACTACGATGATATATGTGACATGTCCCTTTAAGAACACCATCAGAATGTTCAAAGGATGATAGAACATAGCCTCCAAAGAAAGCCAAATTGAATAACACATGTGTTCATATATGGTTCTAGAAAAAATTGGTAAATTTCAAAAGGTGAGTTGGCTTAGCTCAGGTGTAGATAATTCTCCTGTTTGTAATAGCTTGATTTCTAAGGGTGTGGCTTCCGTGCCCCCTAATAATAACTAGTTGAGTTTCTAACTAATGTGTGTTGGTTTTAGATTTTTCCTTTTGAAATGATTACACTTACTATATAAAAATATATCACTGATAATGTCTAAAGAGGTAAAGAGACCGAATGGCAGCAAACTCAACTAAAAACCCAGCAATCAAAGTATACAAAGTTGAAACCCTAACAAGCCAAAAATTAAACAGAATCCAAATGCACAAATACAAAAATCTCATTTCCGAACAATTTCTACTGCTAGAAAGAAAAAACAGATGAAAATTCAAAGAAAAAACCATGAAATTAATAAGGTGACCTAAAAAGAAGTAGAATTTAGGTTTTGACTTACTCTATCTCTCTTGAGAGGTAATGCCGCCTTTCCTTTCTTAGGCTTGAAAGGAGTTGCAGAAACAACAACCTTTAGAGACCTTCCACATCCTGCTCCTCATTGAAATTATCCCCAGCTAATTCTGCATCAGCTTCAGCAACAACTGAAGCTACGAAGAACAGCCCCAATAACGCATGGCGATTTCCTTTTCGGTTCGCAACACATGTCATGAACTTATTTCCTTAGAACACATGTAAACATTGTTCCCAAGGATGAAATCCTCACCTCATACCCATACATAATCACAATAGCATTCAAACGATTATGTCGATGTCTTATATAAAAAGTTTAATGGTTAAGCAAGAAACTTCATATTGTATTCCTTAATACTATGTCTATCTAGAGTGTTCATGTTTCACGGTTTTATGTTTTCAATATGCACGACTTGAAAGATACGTTAGGGAATGAAACATTTCAAGTCAAATCACTAACCTCAAGTGGAAGGATTGTGTTGTTATTGTAGCTCCGTTCTTCTTCACTTTTTCAAGTCTTCGCAATACTTGTAATGTCTCATCCAAATACTTTCAAGCTAACCTATACGAAGTTGACTCTATTACATTTAAATCAAGCGACTCTTAAATGAGTTTTGCTTCACTAAAATATGATCACCAAACTTGACATACCAACTCTTGGTGGGTTAAACCGAGCAATGCTCTAACACTTTTAAACAGTCACATGAGACAAGATGCACAAGGACAACAAATCAAGTTGTGTTGTGGTGAACAACAATATGTCCACCAGGATCCTTTTGGTTGGAATTCATGAAACCTTTCCTTTCCTTGTGTTTAGACCATGTTTTCTGTTCAAATGGTCTAAATCTATTTTTGGAAACTACTCTCTTTGAAGAAGATAATATCTTACATACCTCAGCTGTTTTCTCCGCTAGTTTAAGATTGGTAGCTAGACGACCTGCTCTTCTTTGAAGCTTGTTAACATATCTCATCTTGTGTTTGTACTTGAAACACTTTGAAAGTTCATGACCCTTGAGAGAACAATAGGAGCATGTCAACGCAAAGGATGGATTATGCATTCGTGAGGTGCAAGATGCTAGGCACACAATAGGTCCTGAAACATTAAACATGGAGTTTCCAAAAGAAGGGTCAATTGAATCTTCCATCTTGATTGGGTTCTCTTCTAGAAGATTATCAGGATTGATGTATGTATTGATACAATTATCAAATCAATATTTTTACATAGAAGAGCAACACTTGATTTTTTGGCTTCATCAGAATCATAATAGTCAGACATCTCATCAAGTGTCGCAGCAAGACCTTTGATCCCAGTGTATTTTCTACGATTTGGGAACTCGTTTGCAAAATGACCAAACCCTTTACACTTAAAGCACTGAGGCACATCCTCGTTATCAGTTTCATCTATGTCCCTGTTTTTAGGAGGAATACGATTATGAGGTTTTACTGATGCTTTTGGATTATCTCTCGTGAACCGTTTAATTCTCTTCAAAAGAAGGTCTCTAAACTGTCTTGTGATCATCAAGACTGATTTGTCAAGAACTTCATCCGATGAATCTATATCAGAGTGATCATCTTCAGAGATATACACATTTTTACTCTTAACAGGTAATTTTGTGTCTTTCAGTGCTTTGAACGCAACATCCTTAGATTTGGATGAATGTTCATGATCAAAGATCTTAATCTTTCCAACCAGCATATTTCTGGAGAGATTATCAAGGTTATTTCCCTCTATGATGGCTTGATTCTTAGAATCGTATCTAGATGGCAGCGGTCTGAGAATTTTCATCACAATGTCATTTTCAGGAATAGTCTTACCCAATGCAAAAGATGCATTAACAATTGCATACACTTTGTGATTAAACTCATCAAATGAATCTTCATCTTCCATACAAAGGTTTTCCCAATAGGAATTAAGTTTTTGAAGCCTAGCTTCCTTTTCAATGGTATTACCTTCGAATAAGGTTTCTAAGATATCCCAAGCATCTTTAGACCTAGTGCAATTTGACACATGGTGATGAAGATTTGGGATAATAGCATGTATGATGGCATTCACACCGTTGGAGTTTTGCTTTGCAGCAAGTATCTCAACATCATCGTATTCACCAATATTTTTTAGAACATTAACGTTGCCCACTGCAACAACGGGAGCATTATAGCCATTACCAACATATATCCATGATTGAAAATCACGCGCTTGAAGAAAAGCTCGCATAACAATTTTCCATCATAAGTAATTAGAGCCATCGAAGACTGGTGGTACGTTAATAGAAATAACACCTCTGTCCATATACAAACACAGACTTTTGAGGTCTTAAACGTGTTTGCTTGCTCTGATACCAATTGGAAAATCGGGGGTCTAACATCCTCACCCAATATTTCGATTAGCAATCTGTATGGACTAACTCTAATATATTTTTAAAAGAATCAACTAGACAGTTAGACTCAATCTTAATAAAGAGTATATCAAGGAGTTAATATCTCTGTCTCTCGATTTGACCTATACTCAAGCAAATGGAAATCTGCGAGTCTTTATCAAATACAAGAGAGATATAAACTTGGATGCTATCAAAAACCAATATCCAAGGATCAATCAATTTCCAATCAACAACTAAAGGTTGGATTTCACACTTGATCGATACAACGCACAACCTGTGATATTTCAATTATATAACAAAATTTAACGCGGAATAGAAATAACACCGATACTAGAAATTTTGTTAACGAGGAAACCGCAAATGCAGAAAAACCCCGGGACCTAATCCAGATTGAACACCACATTATATTAAGCCGCTACAGATACTAGCCTACTACAAAGTAACTTCGGTCTGGACTGTAGTTGAACCCTAATCAATATCACACTGATTCAAGGTATAGTTGCGCTCCTTACATCTCTGATCCCAGCAGGATACTACACACTTGATTTCCTTAGATGATCTCACCCACAACCAAGAGTTTCTACGACCCAAAGTCGAAGACTTGAATAAACAAATATGTATCACACAGAAAAGTCTACGATAATAGATAAATCGGTCTCCCATAGATAAACCTACGAGTTTTGTTCCGTCTTTTGATAAAATCAAGGTGAACATGAACCAATCAATAACCCGGACTTATATTCCCGAAGAACAGCCTAGAATTATTTATCACCTCACAATAATCTAAATCGTATGGTAGGGAAACTAGATATTGCGGAATCACAAACGATGAGGCGAAGATGTTTGTGATTTGTTTTTATCTTTCCCAATCGGAGATATAATCTCAAGCCAATTATTCAATTGAACTCGTACAATAAAAAAAAACAAGATCAGATCGCTCAACTACAAGAGAAGTAGTTTCGACTGGCTTCACAATCCCAATGAAGTCTTTAAGTCGTTAATCGACAGGGTCTCAAGAAGAAACCTACGATTAAAGGAGAATCGACTCTAGCAAAACCAACTAGTATCACACATGAGGTGTGGGGATTGGTTTTTCCAGTTGCTAGATGTCTCCTTATATAGTTTTAAAATCAGGGTTTGCAATCCAAGTTACCTTGGTAACAAAGCATTCAATATTCACCGTTAGATGAAAAACCTGATTTATCCAAGCTAATATCTTTCAACCGTTAGATCGAAACTTAGCTTGTCACACACACAAATATAATGTATTTCATTTAGGTTTGAGTAACCGTACCTAAATGTGTACATTAGTTGTTTCCAAATGGTTGACCAATGGTTAGCCATATGAGTACTTCATATCAACCGTATTCATCTTCTCATAACTAGCTCAAATGACTCATAAGAACTAGTTCAAGAGTTTTTCAATTGCAAGGAAATCTTATGTACTACACAAGACATAATTGAAGCAAAATCGGTTTGATTCACTTGAATCAATTCATGAACAATATAGCCACGGTTTGCAAAGATTGTATTCCTTATTGTTTAAGTTCATGAACAACCGATTTGAGAAATAACCAGCTTGCGTACGCGTACGGGTATGCGTACCTTAGCTACCGGAAGCAGAAATTCTCGGATGAAAATTTTCGTGAGTACGGGTACGGGTACGCGTACCTAAGGTGACCGGTTTGTAAGTTCGTAAACTCCAAACTCAGCAGAAATTCATGGACGTGAACTTCCGCCAGTACGCGTACGGGTACGCGTACCTAACATGTCTCCTTTACCAATACTGCATGCACACATATGCACGCACTTGGTTTCCGGTACATGGACTTATACACTAATATGCGAACACACTATATATGCTTATATCCATAGGTGGTTACGTAATCTCAACTCTACATTTCAATCATTGAAACATTCTTCTATAATGTTAATAGTTGTTAGACATAAAGAATCGACTACCTTCATCAAAGCCATTTTCAAGATTGAAACGTCATAATGACTTTCGTCACGGGTAAAGATGAAAGGTGGTTAAAGCGAAAGATTACCAACACATATTTCGAGAAAAAGATAGGCGAGTAAACTAGGCTCGAAATAGGAAATGTGTATGTATGAAAACTACCATACTTATACGACTATTGTCTCAAGAGTAGGAGATAGATATACTTTTGAGTGCTGGATAAGTTCAAGTCTCCACATACCTTTTTGGTCGGATGAAGTTCTACTGGTTCCTTGAGTAGTTCTTTATCTTCGTAAGATAATCGCCATGGAGTCTGGAGCTCGACTATACCTAACTATCCTAGACTGAGACTTAATCATAAGTAAACTAGAAATCAAGATTATAGTTTCGATCACTAATATTGAAAAACATGCTTGAGATAACAACGCATGTGATTTCGACTGAGCAATGCTCTAACAGTTCTGGAACTGGATCATACACTACCCTCAACTTTGAGGAAGTTGTAATGCACTCATCCAAGTTAAGAGCGTACCTTAAAGTAGAGGCTTTCATGAAACAAGGTAATTTCTTATATCCAAGTTATCGCATCACACGTCGAGGATCATCCATAACGTATCCCTTTGGGTGGAACAACGGTCCATTGTAGAATGCAACGTTATTAAACCTCACAATTTGGTGGTTCTCTCTAATATCCTTGTAAGGGTCGAACATAACATCTTTGGTAGTCATCGTGTCCAGAGCCAATCTTATATATATATATATATCAATCGATGATTGTTAACGGGCTTCGGAATATTATTGAACCGGTATCTCTTAGCTCTAGCAGCCCCGGGTTCGGGAAGGTCTATGATCTTCAAGAAGAGGTAGTCCTTAAACAATGTTGGGAAGTGTTCATAAGGCCACACCTATACCAATGTGGAATAATACATATAAGAAGCAGTAAATTTTTTTCTAAGTTCATAATAAGGGTACATGTGAAAAATATACATAAGAACATAAGTTTAAAAACAAAATTACCTGAAGTAGAGTGAAATTCCCAATAAATTGGTTGGTAACAGCCTTAGAGGCCCTTCTCATCTCCGCCATCAAATGTGCCATTATCACGATGCCCCAAGAATAGTGATAGACATCTTCCAACGGATCCAAGTATTGAAGGAGGCTTGCACTAACCCTATTTCCACTAGTGTCATGGAATACCTTAGTGCCCATGATGAATAACATGTACGCAACGTCTGTATAACGAATTTGGGCAGGGTCACATCCATCCTTATTGCTTGAACCGAAGTTTGCAAACTTTGTTGATCAAGTGAAACCGGAGTAGTGCGTGAGCTCAGTCCGCGAACTCAGCATACAACTTCAGTCCGCGAACTGGCGAAGTTCTCGAACCCGAGAATTTCTGCTGGAGTTTGTGAACTCCATCCGGGAACTTAAGTCTGCGAACCCAGTCTGCGAACTTGAGTAGGTTATGTCTGAAAGCGATGTTTGTGAACTTATTTTAATAAACTAAGGAATGCTATTGCAAACCGTGGATTTATAGTTCATGAATTGATTCGAGTGAATCACAACGTTTTTTCTTCAATTATGTCTTGTATGGTACATAAAAATCTAAACAATTGAACAACTCTCTAACTAGTTCATTTGAGTCATTTGGACTAGTTATGGTGAAGAAGAATATGGTTGATATGAAAATTATTATTTGGCTAACCATTAGGTTAACTTGTGTTGAACCAACCAATGTACAAGTTTGGGAACGGTTTTCACAAGCCTACAAACGTGCAGTACATGTGTGTATTGTAGGACCAGAATATCGCTACAACGTTATTCCTGCGATATTAACAACGTTTCTGCGAGCGTCACTGCCAATTCTTTAACAACGTTTCACGAGTGTCACAGAATATCCAAAAAGAAACTGACGATGGAAGAAATAAAAGAAGAATATGTTGATCCTACGATGATCATCATTCTTGCGATAGAGAATATTGTAGCGATCGCGATGAGATCGCAGAATAGATCCGAAATATGAGGAAAACTTAGCTGTCATCCATTATGTAAATCCCTATATAAAGGGCTCGATAGATCCAGAAAAGGATGATGTATTTTTGAGAGTTGAAAGAGTCTTGAGGAGAGAGAAACTTCAAGAGAATATTAGTAATCTTGATTTCTTCCAATTCTGTAAACATTTCTGAGATTTGAATAGTAAAGTGTCATTTAAATTAGGGCTGTCAACGGGTCCGGGTCCTCCCGGGTAGTACATGGCCCAGAACCGGACCCGGCATATCAACATCGGTTCCGGGTCCTAACGGTTCCGGGTCCGGTTCCATAATGTGTTGGCCCTGAACCGGACCCGTTTAAAGTCCCGGATACCCGTCGGGTCCGGGTACCCGTTGGGTATTAAAAAAACTATCAAAATCTTAATTTCTTTCTCTTTTTAACTTGAATATAAATTATTTTTATAAAAATTTATTATTATTTCTTTATTAATGTACTAAATAAAGATTAAATGTAAGAAAAAAATCAAAAATAAAATAAAATCAAAGCCGAAACTAGCAAAATACCTATAATTTTGCAAAAAAAATGATCAAAAGGTTAAATAAACGGGTACCCGACGGGTATTACCCGATTGGACCCGTTAACATTCGGGTCCAATCGGGTAATTACCCGTCGGGTCCTAAGTTTCTAATGGGTCCAACTTTAGGACCCAGAACCGGACCCGATCTAGCGGGTCCGGTTCCGGGTAACGGGTACCCATTGACAACCCTAATTTAAATCTTTAAAGTTTAGTTGATTTCCAATAGATTTCTATATAATCTTAACAAGGGTGTAGTGTGGGAATTCCTGCAACTACATTTTGGCGCCCGAAATAGGGAGAATCAGGTTAAGAAATATCTAATTACAATTTGGAAATTTGAAGAAATTGTTAGAATTGAAGAAATGGCTAGAAGAAGAAGAAACACATCAGAACCACCAACAACTTTGAGGAGAAATAAAAGACTTGCAGGTGAAGGAACAGGTGAATTAGAAGAATCTTTAAGGATAAGATCAGGAAGAAATAGAACAAGAAATGAAGCAGAAAGTTCAATTCAACAGCCGAATCAACAAGCACAAACGAAAGATAGGGATGTGGATTATGATAGAGTGAGTGTGCATACTTGGAGGTCAGATTCGATAGAAGAAGCAGAAAATCGACAATTGAGAAATGAAGAAGAAGGAGAAAGAAATCAAGAAGTGGTTGGAGGATTAATTCATGAAGGACGTGAAATAATAGATGATTTGAGACAAAGAATACAGGAAGAAAGAAGATTAGAGGCAGAAGAGAGTGCGAATTTAACAAGACAAAATCATGAGCTAAGAATGGAGAATTTGAGGTTACAAAAAAGGAGATGAAGAAGTATTGTTAGATCAAATTCAAGATCATTCAGAGAAGAACCAAGGCAAAATTCCCCAATGAGAAATGTTAGAGAAGAAGTGCAAAATTTAAATGGAGAACAACGTCATAGAGAAGAAGAGATAATTGGAGATCGCTATAATCCGTATGGCGAAGCATTGGATAATAGACGCAACAATAATAATTAAGGAGGAAGAAACAACCAAAATAAAGAAGAAAATCTAGAAGAAGGTAGGAGGATATTACATGGGCGAGAGAATCAAAGGAATCAAAGAATAATTGAAGAAGAAATTGAGAGACATTACGCCGAACAAGCACGCCTGGCTTGCGAGAGAGAAAGATTAAGGGCAGAAATAGATGTAGTACCAGAATATCGCCACAACGATATTCTGGCGATAAAAACGACACTTCTGCGAGAAGCTCAAACATTTCTACAAATATTAACAACACTTTGACGAGAATGTCGCAAGATTCTTCAACAACATTTGGCGAGTGTCACAAAAGAGTGATATAATGGTCAACGATTGAAGATATAAATTTGCTTCACGACGGTTAAAAAGTTGGCGATGGTGAAGACTAAAGTTATGATGAGAAGATCGCAGAGTAGATCCGAATTAAGGGGAAATCTTAGCTGTCTTCCACTATATATTTTCCTATATAAAGGGTTCAACAGAATCCAGAAAGGGATGATGTATTTTTGAGAGCTGAGAGAACTTTGAGGAGAGATAAACTTCAGAAAGAAAGTTGTATTTTCTGAATTTTGATATTTCTTGTAAATTCTCCTGAAAGTGAATTAATAAAAGTGTCATTGTTCTTCCACAATTGTGACTTAGTTTTCATAGATTCTTGACAAGGGTGTAGTGTGGGAAATCCTGCAACTACATTTTGGCGCCCGAAACAGGGATTGATTAACGAAAATAGAAGAAAAAGCAAGGAAGAAGATAAAAATTGTTCAAAATTAGGGAAATCATAAAGTAGATCGGTGAGAAAATTGAAGGAAGAATGATCAGAATTAAAAATGATTGTAGAAAATTGAAAGGTGATGTAATAACAAAAGAAATGGTTGATAAATTTCATGAAAATATCAAAGGAAAGATACATAAACGGGATTTTGAAGGAAGGAAGATTATGACAGTGGAGAAGATATCATCATTGAAAGATTGGGAAAAACAAGAAATCACGTTTACAGCAGCAGAAATATTAGAAGAAGATTCAAGTCATATATCTCCATTGGTGGTCACAGTAACCACTATACCAATGAGAAAGGAGAAATCGATAAAATCTGAAGAAGAATGGGCTATGAATAGAACTTTAGTAGACAAAGGAAGTTCTGTAGACATGATATTTTATCATACCTTCAAGAAGATGGGATATAAGGATGAAGAAATGTCTCATCCAGCATATTATGTTCATGGCTTTGGAAAGTCTATAACAAAACCTAAAGGCGAAATAATGGTACGAATTCCACTAGGAGAAATTGAAACACAAATATCATTATGTGTGGTGGATATGGAATCGCCATACAATATGATATTGGGAAGACCGTGGATACATGCAATCAAGGATGTGGCGTCAACATTACATCAATGTATTAAATTTTCTATGCCTAGCGGAATTGGAGAAATTAGAGGAGATGTGGATTTCGTGAGATTGTGCTACCAAATCGAAGTAAGAAATTGTGAAGAACGTCCAAAGCTACGAAAAGCTGGTAGAAAATTGAACAAAGAAGCAAAGAAAGAAGAGGAATTTAAAATTTATATGATAAGGGAAAAAGAAGGAAAAGGGATACCAAGTGAAGTTTCGCGAGAAGGAGATGAGTTCGCGAGAGTTATGAAAACGCCAACACCAATGGGAGAACCTGAAGCCATCTACACTGCCGCTGAACCAACAAAAGAAATAAATATTGGAAGTAAAGAAGAACCTAAAATACTGAAAATTGGGACTAGAATGGAGGCAGATGAGGAAGAAAGAACTATAAATCTTTTGCGAGAATATGCAGATATCTTCGCGTGGAACATGGATGAGACGCCAGGGATAGACCCGTCAATAGCATGTCATAAATTAGAAATCAACAAAAACATAAGACCATTTAAGCAAAGAATAAGGAAGATTGCAACAACATATCATTCTCAAATAGAAGAAGAGCTACAGAAGATGCTCGACGCAGGAATTATAAGACAAGCAAAATATCCAGAATGGATTGCAAACATGGTGGTGGTCCCAAATAAGAACAAAGGGATAAGAATTTGCATAGATTTTACGGATCTAAACAAGGCATGTCCAAAAGATAGTTTTCCGTTGCCAGATATTCCACAAATGGTGGAATCAGCAGCAGGAAACGCAAGAATATCATCATTGGATGGGTATAAAGGATATAATCAAATCCCTCTCGCGGAAGAAGATCAAGAACATACTGCATTTTTTGCTCCAAGAGGCTTATATTGTTATACAAATATGCCATTTGGCTTACGAAATGCTGGTGCAACGTATCAAAGAATGGTGGAAAAGGTGTTTTCAAAGTGGATCCACAAGACATTAGAAGTGTATGTAGATGATATGCTGGTCAAAAGCAAAGAAGCTGAGAATCATGTGCAAGAATTGAGAGAGATCTTCGATCAAATGCGACAATTCAATATTAAAGTGAATCCTGATAAGTGTACCTTTGGAGTAACTTTAGGGAAATTTTTGGGGTATATTGTTTCAAAAGAGGGAATACAAGTTGATCCATAAAAGGTACAAGCAATTCGCGATATGCCAACTCCTGCGACAGTAAAAGATGTGCAAAAACTAAATGGACTCTTAGCCTCGCTAGGAAGGTTCATTTCGCGATCTTCAGACAAGTGTAAACATTTTTTCGACATACTTAAGAAGGGAACAAAATTCAAGTGGACAGATGAATGCGAAAAATCTTTTCAAGGAATAAAAGAACATTTGGCGAGTATATCTATATTACAAAAAGCTGAACCGGGAGAAGAATTATTGATTTATCTCGCAAAAACTCCATATGCATTAAGTGTTGTGTTATTGCGAGTAGGCGCAGGGGTAGAAAAACCAATTTATTATATCAACAAAACATTTAATTCAGCAGAGAGAAATTATTCAAAGATTGAGAAACTAATTCTAACATTGGTACACACAACCTTTAAGCTTCGAATTTACTTCCAAGCGCATAAGATCAAAGTGTTAACGAGAGTTCCAATTGAATCGGTGATGAAAAATTCAAAAAGATCAGGCAGAGTTGAGAGATGGAATGCACAAGTAGGGCATTTTAATATTCAATATGAAATTCTATCTTCGCCAAAATCACAAGTTATCGCAGATTTCTTAGCTGAATTTCCTTTAGAAGATGACGAAGCTGTAGAAGAGATGATGGATATAGACGAAGAACATGGAGACCCAAAAGAGCTATTAACAGAACCTGACAGATGGGAAATATTAGTGGATAGATCGACAAATGAAGAAGGAAATGGGATTGGAGTTGTTTTCATTTCACCAGAAGGAGAAAAAACAGCTTTTTCATTTAGATTGGAATTTGCATCCACTAATAATGAGACATAATATGAAGCTGTAATCCATGCATTGAAGTTTGAGATAGAAATAAAGTTGGAAAATGCAAGAATCACCAGTGATTCACAATTGGTTATTCGCCAGATAAAGGGAGAGTATACCACAAATGAACCATCTTTGAAGAAGTACAAAAAACTTGTTGAAGAATTGTCTGCGAGAATTCCAAAAATAAAATGGAGACACATATCAAGGAAAGATAATAGAATCGCAGATGCTTTTTATTTCATATCAAGTATGATGACGAACCCACTTGCGAGATGCATAAAAATTCAAACACTTTTGCAACCAGCGGTAAACAAAGAAGAAGAAGAGGTAGATGTAATGATGGTAGAATCTGGCGAGGAAGAAATAGGGAATAATGCTACAGATTGGCGAGCAGATCTCCATGCTTATTTGGCGAGAGGATAAATCCCCAGAAATTGATTAGAAGCACATAAATTAAAAAGTAGAGCAAACAATTATGAACTAAGAGATGGGGTATTATATCGCAGATCATTTAATGGACCATCGCTAAGATGTTTGACGAGGGAAGAAAGACAAAAGGTGTTAAAAATGTTACATAGTGGTGATGCCGGTAATCACATCGGGGGTAGATCTTTGGCATATAAAACAAAGATGCAGGGTTATTATTGGCCGTATATGCATGAGGATGCAAAACAACTTTCAAGGCGTTGTGAAGATTGTCAGCGATTTGGGAAGAAGATACATGCACCAGGAGCACCATTATCATCTTCGTCAAGCGTATGGCCTTTTGGAAAATGGGGATTGGATATTGTGGGACCATTTGTACCTGGTTCTGGACAAAGAAGATATTTAATCGTTGCTACAGATTATTTCACAAAATGGGGAGAAGTTAAGGCAGTACAACACATCCGCGATAAAGACATTTTTACGTTCATATTTGAAAATATAATTTGAAGATTTGGGATCCCAGCACAGCTGATGTCTGATAATGGAAAGCAATTTGAAGGGCAGAATATCGAATTGCTTCTTAATGCATTTAAGATAAAATATGGAAAGTCAACTCCTTTATATCCACAAGCAAATGGCCAAGCTGAGGCAACTAATAAAACAATCGCAGAAATCTTGAAAAAGAAGTTAGAAGGTTATCACAAATCATGGTGTGAGCAAGTACATAATGCAATATGGGCATATAATACAACTAGACGAGAGGCAACTGGGATGTCACCTTTCTGTTTAACATATGGAGTTGAAGCTGTCCTACCAACAGAGGTTGCTATCCCAACAACAAAAAGAGAGGCATGAGAGAAAAATATAAGTGCTGGCATGATTTTACATGAGTTAGACGAACTAGAAGAAAAGAGAGAAAAAAACTCTACAACATATGGAAAACTACCAGCGAAGATTAGCTCGCGAGTACAACAAACGAGACAAGAAATGTCAATTACATCCTGGCGATCTAGTTTTGCGAGAAACACCAAAATATCAGCAAGAAAGTGGTGGAAAATTAGCGAGAAAATGGGATGGACCATACATCATTAAAGAGATAATTAAAAATGGAGCATACAAATTAATGGATCCAGAGGGAAGAGATGTTGGGCAAAGACTTGATAGACCATGGAACGGATTGTTTCTGAAAAGATATTATCAGTAGCAGTTTTTGAGAGGTAAGAAATACAATTGTAAGATGAAACAATTAAAAAATTCTTCTTTCAATATCAAAACTTATGCGAGCATCATCACAAGAATATCGAATAAAATTTCGCAAAGATTAAAAGAATGGGACGAACCTTTATGGCGTGCACCCTAGTACACAAATAAAATTTCATAAGAGGAAAATGTAAGACCTAATATCGCATCATATGAGGGGGTATCTCTTGACATGACTCAGCGATAAGGTTATACTGCTGCTGGAACCTGAGTCATGCAGACGATGGGGTTAAAGAAAACCTATACGGGAGAGAGATCTTGGATTTCCAACTATATATGGTTATACCCTGGTTGGACGACCGAGAGTCTCTTCCAAGAAGTGCAAAGTATGACCAAGGCGTTGAGGTACACGGTTGAGCTAAGGGTGCCCGGAGCGTACGAAACTCTCTTGCCATCCTTGTTAAGTCTTGGATACAATGCACTTGGCCTGAAGAAAACCCCATTTAGGGTGCAGTCTTGTAACTATAAGCCATATAGGCATAAAGGACAAGAGGCTGCGAAAACAACTGGTTGTTGACAGATTCAGATGGGAGGAGCTAGTCTTGTATGGCCGATGTGCCCTCCTTGAAGGGGCAACCAGGGGGAAGATAAGGGCGGCACCCTCCATTAGGGAGCTGATAAGTGTCATAAGACGGAAATGTCATGGGGATTGATGATCGCAAGAACATTTAGGCTTGTCATATTGTCGCGTAACATAAATAACGCAGAGGAAACAAGCCACGAGAGCAATGTTAAGATGAGATCAATAGGTTTTTACATGAAATTGTAAAAACGTCATGCGATTTCATCGCAAGACGGCAATGTCATAAGGGTAAATTCTTGCGAGAGAATGTATACCTATCATATTGTCGCAAAGATTTTGAAAGAAACATGGATAACACAAGATCAAAGGGTCTATACATGCAAATGTTAAGAAATCCTACGATTTTGTCGCAGACATAAATTTTTTG
The DNA here is from genome assembly GCA_023529315.1 of Papaver bracteatum. NCBI lineage: Eukaryota > Viridiplantae > Streptophyta > Magnoliopsida > Ranunculales > Papaveraceae > Papaver > Papaver bracteatum. Next base: position 61,472 of record JAJJWX010004168.1, read on the forward strand.
GCAAAATAAGACCTTTAACTAGGAAGGCAAAATAAGACCAAAAGAATAATCTTACCAATTAACTATTTTGCTTTAAGATGGCAGGGAATATTTCTTTATCGCAGAATTATATACAAGGAGGCAAATTTTTAACATCGCGGATTCCCTCAGAATTTTTCAAAAAAATGCAACAGTATTCCACATATCGCAGATGTATTCATATTTTTGCAAGAATGCAACGACACAATTACTTAAAGAAGTTAATGAGTATTCACCATTTCAAGCAAGATAATGAAGGGCAAGAAGGGGAATAGAGAAGTAGTATTACATTATCTTACTTGAAATCCTAAAAATTTTCGAAGATTACATCACTCGCAAGATAGAAGAAGTAAAAAAAAAAAAGTAAAGATAAAATTCAAGCCTCGCCAGACTTATTGTTCTTGTTAGATTCATCAGAATCCTTCTCACCGCGAGCTGCTTCTTCCTTGGATTCTTCATCAGCGGGTAATTCTTTAGGAGGACTATTTTCTTCTTCTTCACCACCTTGTTGATATTCTTGAGTATTTTATTCATCATTAGTAAACTCTAACTCTTCATCCATGGGAAGAGGAATTTCATCATCATCAACCTCTAGAGGAGGGATAGAAACAGGAGAAAGAGAACGGGGAAGCAGAATATCATTCACGAGGACTTCAGCCCTAAGATGGACTTGGCGAAAAGAGCTTTTTCACGATTCCTAATTTCTATATTCTTAAAGTATTCAAGATAATCAAGTCTTCTTTCTGCTTTGTCCTGAGCAATAAAACAATTAGAAGCAAGAGATTTATTTTCCTTGCGAACTTTATCCAATGTAGCGGTCAGATCAGTGATGGTAGAGTGAAGAATTCTTTCTGATTCTGCGAGCAACAAAATAAAAAATTAATTAAACAAGAATCTCACAAGGAATAAAATATAAAATTTTATGAGAAGATCAACAAGAGAGGCAGTCAACTGACTACCTTCTTTTTGCGAGGTTAAGTTTTGGATTAAAGCAAATAAACAGTTCTCCCATTGATTCATGGCATCATCGAATTTATCGCCAACCATACCCTTCAGACGAGATTTCATGTTCTCTTCTTTATTGCGAAGATATGAATTTTCCTTTGCTAATGAAGAATAAGACTCCTTTAACTGAAAATATTGGTCTTGAAGTTCACTGGCTCTTAAACTAAGAGTTAATCTACCCTTGATAAGCTTATCCTTTTCGCTACAGATGATTGGTTAACTCCTTGAGCTCCTTCTTAAGAGAATGAAGAGATTGCTCTTGACTATTACATGTACTTTGAAGATTAATTATTTGCTGCGAGGAAATAGCATCAAGCTTGAAAATCTATGTTTTTCTTGGGACATGGTTTTATTCTCATCTGATAAAGATTCCATCGCCAAATTAGCCTTAAAAAACAAATACGAAAGGAGATCAAGCTCGCCACTCAAAAAGTTCTGCCTTTGCAATAATTGATTGTTCTCATTAGTAAGATTATTTATGCGATCAATTGAATAAGTGTACAGATTGTCTAGTCTAGTATGTTGATCTATCCAAGAATCTCTTTCAACGCGAACTTCTTCAGCAATAGATTCAGATTTGAGTCTTTCTATGAAATGAGCCCGATTTGAAACTAATATGTGAATCAAGAATTTAATAAGAAAGTCTAAGTACAGAAAGTATGTAATATGAAACATAAAAGAAAGAAGAGCAGAGGCAAAGAAAAAATCACCTTTCAGCTCGTCATTTCTCCTGCGAAGATTCTCGAAATCTAAAGAAGAGTTGTGAAGCATGTGATTCAAAGTATCACATTCAGCAGTTTTAGCTTGAAGACTTTTTCTCAGAAATTCAATCTCATTCTCCAAAGACGCTCGTGAATCAGAGCCAAAATACTTAAATAGAGTCTCGCAAGCTTCCTGTTGGAGAGGGTCAGTATAAAACTTTCTAGCATTTTCTAAAATGTTAGACAAGACTTTAAAGGCATTATCAACACATGCGAAAGTTTCGCTTGATGAAGGAAAGGATTTAGAAGGTGAAATAGTAGTGAGAGTAAGTTGGCAATCATTTGTGGTGGTTGAGTTATCAGGAGGAGTATGTGGAAAAACCACAGTCGAAGGCCTTAAAGGACTATAAGGAACCTCAGTCGCAACAGCTTTAGAAGCTTGGTTTGTCAAAATATCAGAAGGGGTAGAGGTATGAACAACGATATTCTCGCGGATAAGAGAAGAAAGATTTGGTTGCGATGGTGTGGGAGTAATCTTCACAGACGTCAACGAGGGCATAATGAGACCTTCCCCGAGTGTCTTAAAATGGCGAGACCTTTTGGGAGGTTTATCAGGATTCACATCATTATGCGAATAATAACTCAGATAAGAAACATAGGCAACAATATTGTTATTAAAAAATAAAGGGTGTTTCTTACTACCTTATCATTCGCAGAATTTCTCTTCTTATTTTGTACTGGTTTCTTGCGAGGATTAGTGTTGTGAGTAGTGGATTGTGTGTTAGAAATCTTTCCGCTAAAAAGAAGACATAACAAAGAAATAAGAAAGATTGAAGAATGCAAGAAAAAACTGGCTTAAAATAAACAACATAAATCAAGAAACAAACCTTGAGGACTCCATTAGAACAGTAGCAGGAGAGTATGAAGAAGAGGCAAAGTTGCAGACGGAAGATGAAGAAACAGAAAAGTAAAATTAGTTCAACCTTTTATAGGCAAAGGGGAGTGGACCTATGGAGTAGGAACGTGTCAGTAAATGAAGGAATTCACAACACGTGTAAGAAAGGCTGGATTAACGGGATCTTGTCGAAGAGAAAGTGTAAAAGGAGAAGAAGTTGCGAAGAATAATAAATATTAGTTCTCATGATCTTCTCTTCTTCACAGAAAAGACATGATAAGAGGCAAGATGTAGTACCAGAATATCGCCACAACGATACTCTCGCGATAAAAACGACACTTCTGCGAGAAGCTCAAACATTTCTACAAATATTAACAACACTTTGACGAGAATGTCGCAAGATTCTTCAACAACATTTGGCGAGTGTCACAAAAGAGTGATATAATGGTCAACGATTGAATATATAAATTTTCTTCACGACGGTTACAAAGTTGGCGATGGTGAAGACTAAAGTTATGACGAGAAGATCGCAGAGTAGATCCGAATTAAGGGGAAATCTTAGATGTCTTCCACTATATATTTTCCTATATAAAGGGTTCAACAGAATCCAGAAAGGGATGATGTATATTTGAGAGCTGAGAGAACTTTGAGGAGAGAGAAACTTTAGAAAGAAAGTTGTATTTCTGAGTTTTGATATTTATTGTAAATTCTCCTGAAAGTGAATTAATAAAAGTGTCGTTGTTCTTCCACAATTGTGACTTAGTTTTCATAGATTCTTGACAAGGGTGTAGTGTGGGAAATCCTGCAACTACAATAGAAGACCAAGAATTCTGAGAGGTAGTACGACAAAATAACCATGAAAATCGAGAAAGGAGACGTACACAAAATCGCTACAATGATAATATTCAGGAGGAGTATGATAGAATACAAAGAAGATTAGAAAGGCAGCGAAGAGAAATGAGGAGAAATGAAGAAATCCGCAGAGAAGAAAGTAGACAGCTGCGATTTCAAGAAGAGGGTGAAAGAGAAAATCGCAGAGAAAGACGAGATGACAATGAAGAAGAAGACACACAAAATCTTGCGAGACAAGAAAGGCAAGAGCGCAGAAGAAGGGAAGCTGCATTAAAAAGGCCAATGGAGCAAAACTCAACTTAGAATGAGCAAATACTGAGAGAATTAGCAGAAATGCGAGGAATGATAAACAATAGAAGAGAAGGAGGTATAAGGCAACTTGATGAAGCTATTGAAGAAGCTGCGAGAACTCCATTTACTCAAGAAGTAAAGTTAAGAGGGATACCTCCAAAATGAAATTTACCAGCATTAACCAGCATTTTTGATGGAACTACTTGTGTTGTTCAACACGTCAAAGCTTATGTTAGATGTATGCTATAGTGGGAAAATCATGATGATGTGCTATGCAAATATTTTGCATCCAGCTTAACTGGCGAGGCGTTGAAATGGTTCGAGGGATTACCAAAAAATACCATAACTTCTTTTGATCATTTACAAGCTACATTTTTAGGAGCGTATATTAGCAACAATTCATCGCGGCCGGGTATTGAAGATGTGTTTGGGTTAAAACAGAGGGTTGGCGAGAGTCTGAAACATTTAACCATAAGATGGAAGACAATGTGCAGTGAGATGGCAGGAATATTTGACGAGAGATATCTTATCTTGTCTTTTATCAATGCAATGTTCGCGACCAATCTACTGTACATACAAATTTTCAGAGTCAAGAATACAATCACTATGACTGAACTGCAAGAACTACAGGAAGAATACATTGCTTTGGAGGAGAAACAAAATGAAATGGAATCATATCCCATCGCGAACACCAATTCCGGAGCAGCAAATGGGAGTTTACTTCCTAAAATGATAAACAATGTAGCGAGCAGCTCGCAAGTACAGCAAGAAAAAGTAGGGATTGATAACCCGCAGAAGTTGGTAGCTATGGGTAGTAGAGCTCAAGAAGAATATGAAAGGGAGAAGAATTACTACAATCGCGGTGGAAATAATAAGATTCAAAGGCTTGATCATCCGCAAGAAACTTATGGCGGACAGAGGCAAAACAATTTCAGAAGTCAAGGGAATCATAAGATCATATGGGAAGAAATTAAGATGCCTCCTCTCAATGCTAGTATAGAAAAAATTTGGGAAGCTATCATTTTAATGGAAAATATACCATCTCCATGGAACATGGGAAAAGAACCACATCCTAACAATCGCAGTCAAGAATTTTGTCCTTACCATCATTTTCATGGCCACACAATAAATGACTACAGGAATGTAAAGAGGATAATTTTAAGGATGATCGAACAAGGAAAACTAAATCACTTTTTAGTAGGACATCCACAATCTCAGCGATTACCTCCAGCACCAGAAATTCGCAGGGTAAATACTGTAAAAGGAGCAGAATCATTCGTAATAGAAGTTGGAGCTAAAGCAAAGAATTTTTTTTGTAATTCCATTGTGCATTCACACAGAACTATAGAGGATTTCCATGACAATATTCTAAGCAGGGTCTTCGCGAGAGACACAGATGGAAGAGAGATATTGAATATCGCGAGAGCCTCGCCGTTAGAGGAATGGCAGAAACAAACTATATCTTTCACTACACAAGAAGTACCAGAGCCTGGTGAGCAGCATGATAACCCATTGGTAGTAAGGTTAGAGATAAACCCCAAGCAAGTAGTAGAATAAGGTGTAGAAAATGATACCGAAAATGAAGATTCTTAGGCTATCAATAGAGTTCTAATAGACACAGGGAACTCAGTTGATATATTATTTTATCATACCTATAAGACCATGGGTGGAAGAGACGAAGATCTAATTCCATCAACATATAAAATCTATGGTTTTAACGGCACAGCTAACAAACCAAAGGGGGAAATTGAAATGCAAATACCGTTAAAAGGAATATCTTCAAAAATCTTATTATGTGTTGTGGACATCGAGTCACCTTACAATGCTTTGATAGGATGACCTTGGTTACACGGGATACTAGGTGTAGCATCTACTTATCACCAATGTATCAAATTTCCTCATCCTAAAGGTGTTGGAGTTATTAAAGGAGATTGGGGAGAAAGCAAGAAATGTTATGAAATCGATATGAAGTCTTGCGAAGAAAGAGCTGAAAAGAATAGCAATTGGAAGTACAAAATCAAACAAAAACAGAGATGTGAAAGGTTAATGATTGATACAATAGAGCAGAAAAAGGATGTGAAAGCTGATGGCGAGCGTCTCGCAGAAAAAGAAACAACAGTAAAACGTAGCAGAAAAGCAGAATCAGAAAATAGTAAGTAGAGAGGTAAAATGATGAACTTTAGAGAACTTTATGAATGATTTGTTTGAAGAATATGTAATTGAACAGAATATTCTGCTTCAAAGAATCACAAGATTTTACAAAAAGAAATAAGATCAAAGTTATGAAATTCTATCAGAGTTACAATACTCGCAAGAAGCGCGAATAAAATTTCGCAGAGATTAAAGAATGGGACGAACCTTTATGGCGTGCACCATAGTTCGTGAATAAAATTTCGTAAGAGTTAAATGTAAGACCTAATAGCGCGTCATAGGAAGGGGTATCTCTTGACATGATTCAGGGGTAAGGTTATACCTCTGCTGGATCCTAAGTCATGCAGATGTTGGGGTTAAAGAAAACCTATCCGGGAGAGAGATCTTGGATTTCCAACTATATATGGTTATACCCTGGTTGGACGACCGAGAATCTCTTCCAAGAAGTGCAAAGTATGACCAAGGAGCCGAGGTACACGGTTGATCCAAGGGTGCCAAGGGCGTACGAAACTCCCTTGCCATTCTTGGTAAGTCTTGGCTATGATGCACTTGGCCTGAAGAAAACCCCACTTAGGGTGCAGTCTTGTAACTATAAGCCATATATGCATAAAGGACAAGAGGCTGCGAAAACATCTGGTTGTTGGTAAATCTAGATGGGAGGAGCTAGTCTTGTATGGCCGACGTGCCCTCCTTGAAGGGGCAACCAGGGGGAAGATAAGGGCGGCACCCTCCATTAGGGAGCTGATAAGTGTCTTAAGACGGCAATGTCATGGGGATTTATGATCGCAACAACATTTAGGCCTGTCATATTGTCGCGTGACGTAAATTATACAGAGGCAACAAGGCACGAGAAAAATGTTAAGATGAGATCAATGGGTTTTTACATGATAGTGTAAAGACGTCCTGCGATTTCATCGCAAGACGACAATGTCACGAGGCTTTGATCTCGCGAGAGAGCTTAGACTTGTCATATTGTCGCAATACAATCAAAATAATACAGATAAGGAAAGATCAATGGGTCAATACATGCAAATGTAAAGACGTCCTGCGATTTTGTCGCAGAAAGAAAGAGTGTGGCAAAATAAGACCTCTAATTAGGGAGGCGTAATAAGACCACAAGATTACTGTGATAATACTCGCAGATGTTATGAGAATTGCGATTTCACGCAGTTATTGCTGGCGATAAGATCGCCAATATTAAGGAAAATTTTATTTACCACAATGTTTAATCTCTAATCAATTTTTCATATTGCAGATGAATAATAGAGGCAAGTATGGTAATGCATGAGAACGATGAAATTATTATTCATCTATCATATAAAAAATTGCATAGATAAGTGCACGCAGATAATTAAAGGATAATAATTATATTGATTGATTGACTTGTAGAAAAAGAACTGTTTTCTAATTCGTACATGTAGAAGCAAAAGAAATTCACAAAATTGGAGAAACTCACCGCAATGTTACAAAAAGAAGAAAATAAATATACAAAGAAAATAGAAGGAAAGAGAGGAACTAGCTAGATCCATCGCCATCCTCTTTATCAGACTTCTATTCATCGCCAGATTTCTCCTTTTCATCACTATCTTCATTCTTATCAGATTCTTCTCCTCCACCAGATTTTTCTCCTTCGTCATTATCATTATTATTTTCATCCTCGTCAGAATCCCCAGCTTCGCTATCAGAGATGTTAATATTTGGGATTATTGCGGGGATTTCCTTTGCAAGATCAGGATATATAGAAGGAGAAATTCCATGATCATTGGATCAACGGAATCATTACGAACAACAATGAGAGATCTATTGAAATTCGCGGTGGTAATGTCAAACTGCTCTTTCAATCGTGAATATTTATTATTGCGAGCATCAAGAGCATTCACGAGCTGATTCTTCTCATTTTCAAGTTCCCCAATTCTGTCAAGATATCTTTTTTCAGCTCCTGCGAGAATGTATGACAACAAGTTAGAAATTTTTTAAAGAAGAGTAATAAAAATAGGAAATTAGCGAGAAGAAGAACAACAAACAACCTTCTCTTTCAGAAATCATATCCCTAATTAAAGCCGCTTGTTCAAATTGAAGGCTAACATTTACACCTAGGTCATTCCTGGAATTATCAAGAACCTTCGCAGCCCAAGCAAACTCATTATCGCTATTAATAAGGAGACGAGATCGAACTTGAGTCTCCCTTGCAAGAAGATCTTCATTCTCGCGGATAAGTTTATCTCTGTCCATTGAACATCAAGGAGAGTTTTATGAAAGTCTGCTAGGGTCTTGGATCCCTTTTTGATGGCAAGATCTTTCTCGTCAATAAGATCTCTATTCTTCTGTCTTAATCTATCTATTTCTTTCTTTGAATCAAGATAAAAGCGCTTATATTTGTCAGTCAAACCTAAATTGAATCTGTGTTCAATTTTTAAGAGATTAAGCTTGGATCTAAGTTCATCTATGGAGAGGGATTTAATCTTATCATCTGAGAAATTACTTAAAGAATTATTAAGACAAGCAAGAAGAGTATTATCATCTACAGGTTCAAGGAAAGATTGAAAGAGTATAGCCTCGTCAGTAAGACCATAAATATCTGCAAGTTAAAAATGGTTGCTTGAATAAGCCGCGATAGAGTAAAAAGAATTAAGAGAGAAGGGAAATCAGTCATACCATAGAGTTGTTGGTTAGATCTATCAAGATCAGAGATATTTTGCTTATCAACTGAAGCTTCAGTCTCCAGCTGTTTATTCTTCTTGCGAAGCTCAATAACTTCAGATTCTAATTTTACTTTATCCTGGCGAAGTTTAGCAGCTTTCTCTTCAGAGTTGGCACGTCTTTTATCTAAATTAGAAGCAACAACAAAAGAATCTCTTCCAACCTGCGAAAGAAAAATATAAATTAAGATCTAGTGATGGAGAAAATATATGAACAAACTGAAGAAATGAAAACATACCAAGGCACAAAGAGAATTTAAGAGACTAGGAGTCAGCGATCGTGAGACTCCTTGGAGAGAATCATTGTCCACCAGTATGGGAGCATCGCATACACTGGAAAGAGCTTGAGATGTATTATTAATAACTTCATCCTCGTCATTAAAAGTTATGTTGTGGGAAATATCGCTAAAAATTCTGGATAAATGGGCCATTGATGAATCAGAGGAAGAAGAGTTCTTTTAGATGGGAATCTGTTATTATTATTAAAATCTTCATCATATTTATCCTTATCACATTCAACATTTGGGATTTCTGGAATAGGTTGAGGAGTTGAAGAAGAAGAGGGTCGGGTTTTCCTTTTCTTCAAAGGGGGATCGCTAGAATCCTCACCACAAGGGGAAGAAGGTTTCCCTTTGGGAGGAACAATATTTTTATCCTGATCGCCAGATTCTCCACCGCGAGGGGCAGAAGATTTTCCTTTGGGAGGAACAACAAATTTATCCTTTGAAGGCTTCTCCTTAGTTCTCACGAGTTTTATTGGTGGTAATTCTTCAATTTCCTGCGAGGACAGATGAAGATAAGAAATAGGGGAAACAATATATTGTTAAAATTTATGAAGGGATATTTCTTACTTCATCTGTGAAAGATTTCAGAGCCGAGAAAGTGCTAGGCTTCCTAAGAGTTTGGTAGTTGAGCTTCATTCTTTCAATCTGAGAAAGATCAAAATAGTTAGCGAGAATATAAAGAAGACAGTAAATGATAATATAAAAAGTTAAGAGAATATACTTCTTTAGATCTTTCAGGCCAGTTGAAGACCCATGGCTCATACTCCGAGAGATTCGCAGGTAATGGGAGATAACCAGATATATAAGGACCTTCAAGACATAATGGAAATATGAACCACTTGTCATCGCTAGAATGGCGAGGACCTTGGTTGGTAGATGTATGAAAATCAATATCTAGCATAAGAGCTTTGTCACCAGCGACCTTCTCTTTTTTCAAATGAACACCCCAGCATGTGTTATCCCTCTTCATAGGGACTATACTATAATTTATAAAGAAGTTTTCCACAGTATAATCCGCAGAAACAATGGGGACATCTTTAAATGGAGAATTCTTTGGAGCTTCAGGGTAGAGAGTTCCTTTATTAGCACCACGAGAAGCATATTCAAGCAGCAATCTGATACAATCTCCACCTAGTTGATATATCGCTCGCGAGAACCTTTCGTCAGAAATTATTTGATAAAATAATAGAAGTTCTGGGTCATAGAGAGGAATGGGAAGACCAGCTTCAAGTTGTCCTAGCGATACTATGATTTTTTTGCGAGAACATTGATCATCAGTAAATAATTTAAGAGAAAGTTCAGATCTAGAATCTTGATCTAGAATTAAATACAAGTTAAAACCTTTAATTTTGAGTTTCTCGCGCATCTCATTAAAGGCCTTCAAGTTTTTAGTACCAGCAACAACCATTTTTGAGTATGGGAATGAAATAAAAGGTTGAAAAGAAGAAAGAAATCACAGCAATAACAGAAGCGCAATTTGCAGAAGAACAGTAAAATTTGCAAAGAGGGTATGGAGAGAAAGAAGAAGAAAGTAAAAGAGAAAAAGGAAAGGAATGAGAAGAGTATTTATAGAAGAAGAAATTTCTCGAAGAAAATGAAGGCAATTAATGCAAAGAAAAGACGTGGGTGGTCAGATCGCAGCGGTTAGAGGAGACGTGTCAAACATTTATTGGAAGAAAGAATTCGTGAAAACAGCTGGCGAAGGACATAGAAACGTGTCAGAACGGAGAAGTCTGAAAAGATAAGCAGTTATGGCATTTTAAAAAGTTCTCATGATCTTCTCTTCTTCGCAGAAAAGACATGAGAAGAGGCAAGATGTAGGACCAGAATATCGCTACAACGTTATTCCTGCGATATTAACAACGTTTCTGCGAGCGTCACAGCCAATTCTTTAACAACATTTCACGAGTGTCACAGAATATCCAAAAAGAAACTGACGATGGAAGAAATAAAATAAGAATATGTTGATCATGCGATGATCATCATTCTTGCGATAGAGAATATTGTAGCGATCGCGATGAGATCGCAGAATAGATCCGAAATAGGAGGAAAACTTAGCTGTCATCCATTATGTAAATCCCTATATAAAGGGATCGATAGATCCAGAAAAGGATGATGTATTTTTGAGAGCTGAAAGAGTCTTGAGGAGAGAGAAACTTCAAGAGAATATTTGTAATCTTGATTTCTTCCAATTCAGTAAACATTTCTGAGATTTGAATAGTAAAGTGTCATTTAAATCTTTAAAGTTTAGTTGATTTCCAATAGATTTCTATATAATATTAACAAGGGTGTAGTGTGGGAATTCCTGCAACTACATGAATAACAAGTTATGTTTTCGATCTAACGGTTGATAAATATTAGCTTGTATCTAATCAGGTGTAGCTCCCCCTAAGCTAGCAGCTGACTAAACCAACAGATTGACTAAATAAAGACGCACTAACAAATCTAAATCAAACACTTAAGCATTCAAATAAGAAAAATCTACTACTACTTAACTCAAAACTAGCTCCGCTCTGAAATATGCATATATACAAAATCTCCTCTCAAATGATACATATACAATAGTGATTTGGTTTACAAAGAATATGCAACAATAAACATAGCAGAAGTTAATCATCTAGCGAACTCAACACTTGAAGCTTTTGCTGCGCTACTCTGATCTGTCACTGAAACTGAAAGTGGGAATGGGTGAGCACATCATCCCTAAAAGGGGTGCCCAGAAGAAATAACAACTAGCTTTCAAGTAATCATTAATATGATTCGAAGACAATGCAGGTTTAATCGAAAGTAGCTAATACAAGGAAAGACAATGAAACATAAAGTAGAAACTTCTTCATAGACATTCATAAATAACAGTAAACATCCATGTATGAGATGTGTGTTGCCGCACATAAGGGAAGAATAATATTGTGGTGCATCTCCCTAGCCATAATAATATTGCGGTGTATCTCCCTAGCCATAGAATACTGAATATATATATATAAAGGAAGAATAATATTGCGGTGTATCGCCCTAGCCATAGAATACTAATTTTGTGTCGGCGCACATCTCATACCACACAGAACACACAAAGATATGCATGAATTTCACAACACAAAGATTGATTTGTAAAACAATAATGAATACAAGAGAGTTCGTTATCAATTCCCACCTCTTTTGATGACAAGCCTCGCCTACCTCGAGATCCATGATTCATTGGTTCATCCTTGAACGATCGTTGTTAATAGTCTAACTATTAATCACAAAAGCACTCTAAGAGTTTAGCCAAAAAGGGTCACACAAGAATCATACAATTCTATCTAATGGTTCTAAGCCCATTATAGTATCTTATTCTCTATTTTTAATATAACTAAGAGTTTACTAATCCAATTAGATTGATTATATAATCCATAGCTAAGTCTTATGAATCTCTACAACTTTGTAGAGGAACCAAAGGCTAATTCAGACCATAAGAGGTCCAATTCAACTACCTAATCTAAGATAACTATTCATAAGCCCAAGTTCTCTAAACAGGCCCATTAACCAAAGGCATGGTCCATCTGAGTCAACTAACGGTCTCTAACGGTCAAACTGACGGTCCAAGGTCAACTAACAGTCAACGTCTAAAGTCAGGTCAACTAGTCCATGTCAAGTCAAAGGTTAACTCGGTCAACGAGTCAAGGTCGGGTCACTGAGTCGAACCGATTCAACTCAGGTTAACAGGGAAACCAGTGAGTCACAATGACTCAACTCAGTAAGACTAACTGATTCAGCTAAACAATTTAGCCAGATATCTGACTGGGATGACTAACAGGCATACTTATATTACAGATTTCATTTTCATTAACAATCTATTCATTCTTTCTAAAAATCAAATTATTACCTGCAACACTAGCAGTTCCAAGCTTTCACAACAAACTAATAACAACTAACACTAATTCATCCCCTTTGCAAAACCCTACACTCATCTAACTCCCAACATCAAAGCTCAATGACTTCATGTATGCAATTAACCTTACAATTTATTCCCATAATCCCTACTTGATTCACAGTACTAACATCACCAATTACCCATACATCAAAACTTCATTTGTATCATTCACTAATTAAATCAATTCATAACACCTGCAGTTAGCATAAACACAGACAACAACACCATTTACAACACCCCAAGGAATTCATACCTCATCTGAGAGTCTCATTCAAACCTCCATTTCTCAACTTAACTATTCCATAACCACCCTCTTCTCAGCTGTAACTTCATGTCCTCCATAGCAACAACATTTCCCACTGAAACACATGAAACTTATCACCACTATTAGCCTAGTAACACTCATCTATATCACATACCACCTGCCTCAATCTCAACACAACCTAAACCTCAATGAATCAGCAACACAATCTCAATCTGAAGCTTCATTGAAGACAACATTTCCCAACCATATAATCACTCTACATAACCTATACTCCATTAAACCTTCACCAGTCATTCATACAAACTCAAATTACTACCACTTGTAATTCTAACCCAAGCACAATCCCTGTACCAAAACTATTACTTGCAATTCAACATACTCCAAAATATAAACTTAAGCTTCATTACATATTCATCAACCAAGACTCAGATCAAAGATAACTTAACAATACCCTAATCGAACAAAAATCAATACATCCAGAGATATGACAAACTTGAATCGAGTAAGGATAAATTACCTCAAGTACTATTTCCAATTCCCAACTCGACTTCTCCCCTAAGATACAAAGAATCTCGAATTCACTATCAATTTCATTAATTCTTCTTGAAGAGTTACCATCCGTCTTACAATAACCATAGTCTCCTCGTCTTTATTTTCATCTTTGATTATTAAAAACCCTAATTCATAAATTGGGGAAGAACACATGAACCCTAATTATCTTCAATCTCGAATTCAAACTCAATACATCAATCAAACCCTTCTATTAAGTAAACCCATCTCTTAATTCCGTCTAACTCTTCTTAATTCTTACTCAATCGAATTCCAACCCAACTCAGAAAACCCTAATTCTTGATTCAATCAATAAAACAACTTCAAATCCTCAGTTAAACAGAAACTCATCTCAATTCCTTCCCCTAGAACACTAATTACATCTCTTAATTCTTCTCTGAGATTATCGTAGAAACCCTAGCTTCTAATGCTCTTCCTCATTCGAGTCTGAATCTACCACAGACACCATCACCATCACTAACAACTAGTGCAAGACCTTCTCCACCTTTTATTGATTTCAAAACTTCCATTTGATTTTTCACAAAAACGCAGAAGAAGAAGAACAGGAGAAGAAAGAATAAGAGAGAAGAAGAAAGAAGAATAATAAGAAAAAAATGGTTTCTCTTCGATTGGTTTGAGGATATAAGGCCCAAGGAAACACTAGGACACGCACCGGATTTGATAAGGTGAAGCCACAACGTGTCTATGGTACACCACTAGCAGTTTTCCATGAAATGACGATTTTACCCTTCATACTAAATCAATGATAACTTCTTCGTCCGATATCCGATTGACACATGCGAGTAGTCCATTCTTCGTAACTTTTCAAGAAATATTCGGTGATACTAATTTCGTGTTTGTATCGTTGTTAGATTAATTCCTATTAATTAACATCCGTGTTAAAACTAATCGAGTTATTGGCGGCTAAATCGTCTCTTGACTAGTCTAATAGCATTGACGAGCTTGAGGGTCATTACATCAGGTTTTCATCTAACGGTGAATATTGAATGCTTTGTTACTTAGCTAACATTGATTGCAAACCCTGTTTTGAAAGACTATATAAGGGAGAACTCTAGCAACTGGGAAACCTAATCCCCACATATTCTGTGTGATACTAGTTTGCTAAGCTAGAGTCGATTCTCCTTTAACCTTTGGTTTTCTTCTTCTAAAACCAGGCTAATGACTTAAAGACTTCATTGGGATTGTGAAGCCAGACCGATACTGAAAAGGCGAGGATACCCCAAATATACCTCAAGCTATAACTTTTCCTACCTATAAGTCCTTTCCCCGTAAGTGATTGTCTATAGACTGAGTCGAGACAATACAACAAATCGGTTCAAACTTTGTGTGATCGTCTATGGATACGAGATCGAGACAATACAATAACAAAGTGTGTTTACTTGATACAAAGGTTCGGACTTAACCAAACTCAATAGGATTCACGTATCAAGTAAATAAGAATTAACGTTTGTGCAATTTACTTTAATTATAATAAAACAATTATAATGCGGAAATATAAAGCAAATGACACAACAAGATTTTGTTAATGAGGAAACCGTAAATGCGGAAAAACCCCGGGACCTAGTCCAGAATTGAATACTCTCAGGATTAAGCCGTTATACAAAATAGGAAAATTTCGTATAGTTGAGACCAAACAACTAAAACTATAGTTCACCTAGTTCCGTCTGTATTCCCACGCCTCCAACCTGAAAACAATTCACGTACTTGGACCAATTCCTTTGGTTCGTATTCCAAACAGTAAAGGAACAAAAAATCTGTTTGGTATCAACTCTCTTCAACCAAGTGATATGAGTTACGCAAAGGTTCCCTTGTTTATCTTAACATAAACTCCTTTGCCATGTTCCAAGATCTATCTTATGTTTAATCACCTAAAGGTAATCACTAAGATTAAGCCAACAACACTCTTCAATCAAGTGATATATGTTGATGCCGATCTTCCTCAATTAATTAATCCAATCTACCACAAGGATAAACCGATTATTAATTGGATCCTCTTTTTTCCAAACAAGTATTGTGCACACCAAAGATTATAAAAACACCAAGTAAGAAATCTTCAATATCTTCTTTGTCTTCAAATATTCTTAGATATTCAATAAACACCTGCACACAATCACTTGAATCTCTTGTGATCAATCACACACAGAACGGAGTCTGTTAACCATGGTTTATCACAAGTTCGTCTTTAGATCTAACAACAATCTAAAGATCCCTGTCGAAACCTTGAACTAGTTTGAGTGAATCTTATATCATAAGAGAAGATTCTCAAGCATAAAAAAACTATGTGCAATCAAGATTCAACCACCATTAGTCAATCAAATCAATACAAAAACAAAAGATAAACCGCAATATCTAGTTTCCCACCAACGGGTCGCGCTAGAGCTTCTCAATCCCAAAGAAGACTTTAAATTAGATTACTCTCCTCTCCAATAGGCAGCTTCACCAGTAACAAAGACAAAAGAGTAAGTCTAGGTTACGCAGGATTAGTTTGCTAGAAATGCAAACTCAAAGTATTTATAGACAAGGAAGTTTGGACACCAAGGAATTTCCAAAACCGAAAATATTTTCAAGATATTTTCCATATTTACCCAAATTCTGTTTTCATAATTCCTGTGAATGCGTATGTTCGAAATCTCCTTGGAAAATCTTTAATTAGCAAATGCACATTACTAATTCTTATTTTCCATATATAATTAAAACCCCTTAATTAAAAAGATTCTTAACTTATTTAAATTCGATCTTGGGGTTTACTTCCTTCTTAGCCTTTAAGAAATGTCTTTGAACAAAATAGAATAAACATTAATGCACCGTGTTCAAAGAGTGTCGACATCTTACTCTTGCAAGTCTTTTCCATGCTTACTCACTTGAAACCGATTTACCACACTTCAAAAAAAGTTTAGAATTGGTTCATCTGACTTTCAAGAACTATGTGATTGATCAAGTACAACTCAATCACAATTCATGGGTTTATGGTTCTACCAAAACAAGTTTCGGTTCTACCTCCATGTGAGTATTGTGCATAGTTACACTAGCTTACCAAAGATACGGCTGACTAGGTACTAGGATCGGTTCCCCACATATATTTGGTATCTAACTTGTATGCACTTCACATGTCCATAGGATCGGTTCCCCCTTCCCAAAAACTTGTTTCACATGTTTATAGGATCGGTTCCCCTTTCTTCCATAAACCTTGTTGCACCTCATACAAGGATCGGTTCCCCTTGTGGTGCACTGCACCTCTTACTAGGATCGGTTCCCCTCTTCCAAGTAATAAGTTCAGACATACACAACCCGATCATACCCCAAGTGATTACTTAAGATCGGTTTCACTAATAAAAGTCATACCAATACAAAAGTCAGGCCTTATGTGAATATTTTTTACCAAGAACAAAAACAAGTCGTGAGCGTTTATACTAATCACACATGTTGGTCGTTCATAAGATATGTAATGAAGAACAGCCACAATAACTCCTGGCAATTTCCTTTTCGGTTCACAACACATATCATGAACTTACTTCCTTAGCACACATGTAAACATTGTTCCCTAGGATGAAATCCTCACCTTATACCCATACATAATCACAATAACATTCATACGATTATGTCGATGTATTATATACAAAGTTTAATGGTTAAGCAAGAAACTTCATATTGTATTCCTTAATACTATATCTATCTAGAGTGTTCATGCTTTGCAGTTTTATGTTTTCAATATGCACGACTTGAAATATACGTTAGGGAATGAAACAGTTCAAGTCAAATATCACTAACCTCAAGTGGAAGGATTATGTTGTCGTTGTAGCTCCATTCTTCTTTACTTCTTCAAGTCTTCGCAATACTTGTAATGTCTCATACTAATACTTTCAAGCTAACCTATACGAAGTTGACTCTGGTACATTTAAATCAAGCGACTCTTAAATGAGTTTTGCTTCACTAAAATATGACAACCAAACTTAACATACCAATGCTTGGTGGGTTCAACCGATAAATGCTCTAACAATCTCCCCCTTTGTCAATTTTAGTGACAAAACTCTTACAATCATATGGATAAACAAATTACAATAATTTATTACACATACACTTGATTCCCGAATCCACAGCACATAACCTGCATTCATTCAATCCTTAAAAATACAGCAGCTGCAATATAATAACAAAGCTTATACTCCCCCTAAAGGTGAGCTAGGTAGATATTCAATCCGCACATCTTTGTTATCCCATTCATATGATATGTTACTCCCCCTTAGTCTATGATTTTCCTCATTCGTTAGATAAACGTTCAAGCACCATTGTCCTCTTCCCTAGTGACACCAATCAATCATAAATGGATACCAACATCACTTGGTTACTCCATATATTTCTCCTATTTTTTGTCACAAAAATGACAAAGCAAAGAACAAATAATGGACAACACGAAAAGGATCTTACAAATCTCAAAAATAGACTTGCAACCTGTTGAGTCAAGCAGGAGGGTTTTATACACCATTTTTGATAACCAATATCAAAACCGAAACTACAAGAAATTTCATTTTGATATGTTATCATGGAAATAATTGCTCGAAGCAATTTTCCCAACTAGTTTAGCAAACCAAAAATCAACTAAACAACTTAGTTCCTTTGCTAAACCGATTTCATAAATACAATCGCTTTATTCGATAAGATCAAAACAAAGATAAACTCCATTTTTCTCATCAGGTTCTAATTATCCATATAACTTAGACCTTTAGATTTCAAACAAGCCAAATACTAGGTTAGTTAACTAGCATTTCCTTGTTTAGGCTTTCGGCTAGACTTGAATAACGAAACCTCCACCATGATAAGTCTAACTAAGATCAGAATTAACTTAGTTTAGCTTATCCGGAATCGAATTGGATTAAACAACTTGTCCCGTCAATATATTCATTCGTTAAGCCATAAATAATTCATACAAACCAATAAATCAACTTGCATAATTATTCTCCTCAACCGGATACAATAGGAACAACATATATAACCCACAGTTTCACTATTGCACCGAAATTTTGTAAGCTTAAACAATTTATACTACACAATAAAGCAAAGTAACAATTGTTTTACTTAACTGGAAGCAATTGAATTAACATAGACATTAAAGCACCGCAATTGCACCAAATTTTGTAAGTCTAAACTATTCATATCACACAAACAAAGCAAGATAACTAAATTTTTACTTAACCGGAAACAATTGAATAACACACACATCCATACATTCATAATATAATAAACACATCAATTGTACCAACAATTTCTTCTAAGCAAAAGCAATATATATATATCAAATAAAAAATAGGCTTTTCTTAAAACAGGAAAACAATTAATTAACAAGATTGTTACCTCAATTTCGCATCCAACTTCTCCAAATATGATTCCATCGCTTTCTTCTTCCGGGAGAATTGATATCGAAATACCATCATGTCGTCATTCTCATGCCAAAAATAAAAGAATAACAACAACCAACCTTTACCAGAGAAAGGTTGAAAATCGGTTTTAACAATTGCTAGCAAAATTTGAAAACCGTCGAAACACATATGCTTTTATGCTAAACCAAAACCGATTCAACATATTGTGACTTTTTCACATATTGTTTCTACAGGAATCCCTCATGATCCTTTGATAAAGCCTACCAACTTGGGCTAGAACTTAATCCTGCTAAATCAAAAAGTCACTCAAACAATAAGGGTTCACAACATCATATAAGATAGAATATTAAGGTTATGAAAACCGTAACCAAACATCCCATTAACACAAATGCAATACACCATAAATTTTAAACAAATAATCAAGTATTGAAATTACCTCTATCTTTTATGGAATTGAATTGCGAAAAAAACGCAAAAAGAATGAGGTTATTCCGAGTTCGGACGAAGACGTTATGGGCAAAACAGTTTTACACTCCTTCGTATTGCACCTCTCACTAGGATCGGTACCCCCATGTGTTGCACCTCTCACAAGGATCGGTTCCCTTGTGTTGCACATCTTACAAGGATCGGTTCCCTTGTGTTTCTAGTGAAAGATCACAATACTAAACTGTTTTCGACATAACTTTTGCATACGATGTCCGAATTTAGTGATTTTTGGCTCATTTTAATCGTAAAAACAAGAGAAACACATATATGATCAGAAGATATCAACATCATAAACTAACAATTACCGTTTCTTTCAAAACCCAAATATAGATAGAGAAAGAATGAGTATAGAAGAAAAGAAATCTCTTAAAGATGTTAATTAGTCATATAATAATCGAGAGATCATGTTCTCAGTTTCATGTGCTTCCTCACCTTTAAAAATTGAGCACCAAGGTGAGAGTGCACATTCTAACACAACTAGGTTGTGTTAAGTTCAGTCTTGTCTTGTTCGTCACGAGTGACTAAGACAGAATCATTCTTGACCTCTTGCTTGGGTTGTTTTCTCTTGTTCCATCTCTTGTTTTTCTTCTTTGACTTGTGGTGAAGAGTGTCATTATCACAACCTTTACTAGTACAAGAGATTTCATACATAATGTCTTTCTTTAGCCTTTCAAAAAGACTTGTGTAATTATTGGCACCAACAATTAACAGCTGCGAGTCATTCTTGTGACTAACTTTTGGTCCCTTCTTGACTAAGGAGGACTTAGGAACCCATTTAGAGTTGGGTTTTGCAGGAGAAGCTTTCTCCTTCATAACACTAGGATCAATGTCCTTTTGAATATTTTGCGAAACACCCTTTGTCCAATTTGGAACATCAGATCTTGTTTTTGCATTTAAAAAGTCATCTTTCTTTGTATAATTGGGTCTTTTATGAAATGACCTTGACGAGTGATATGCAAAATTTGAACTATCATTATAATAATTCTTTTGCCTAAACTTAGGATAATACCGATTTGAGTTCTTATGAGGAGAAAACTTATCCAATTCGTTTGATACAATAGAAAGTGCATCTTGCATCTTACGAACTTTGCATCCCCATTGCAAGTGTCCTTTATTACCACAATAATAACAATGCTTAGTATAAATATACGAAGTATGAGTTTTAGTGTTTTATTTTTGTGGATCCTCTTGCATTGGAGCTTGACGAGTTTTCTTCTTATTCTTCTTCTTCTTCTTCTTCTTCTTATCCTTTGTTTATGGGTGAAAACTACTTCTGCTGGTTTTGGTAATTTGGGGTGTGTGGATGAGAAGTGAATATAAACCCTAAACAAATGCACTGCACATGAGTGCTTTTGATTCGAGAGATCAATCTATACAATTCTGGCCTAAACCAAGAAATGGTCGTTCCAGACTTGCTTCGGTAACAAAGTGAAGGAGATGGGGTTGATCTTAGGGAGGGAAGCGAAGAAGGTGTTGAGATTGTGAAGGTGTAGGCTTTTTATGACTTATAACAGAAAGGTCAGCAGGCTTACAAATAATGCAAGCAGGCTCTGGGTATTTTAATATGTTTTGTATTAACACTTGGTTTCTCTCTGTGTTGTCTTCTGTTTTGGAAATAGGGAGGAGAACCTATTTATACAAGTCATTTAAGACTTATTCACGTCTCGTGGGAAGTGGAGGAAGTGGAGTGATGGAGTAGTGGAGTTGTGTGTTAGCGTCACATGATCAGTCTTTCCCACTTCTCCAATCATCACTAACCGTCCATGTCTTCCTGACACGTTCTTGTGATGGCGCATTGCATGCTGCACGTTGTAAACCGCCAGACCAATACCCTAGTATGTATCCCCCATTTTGTGACATGATTGATGTCTTGAGTGTGTGGATCGTGGGACCCACATAAAGTAGCATGTAATGCTTGGTTAAATAACTAAGTTATTTAGAAAGTCGATACTTGTGGAGTATCGTGTGTATTCTATGTAGGTAATGCATCGAATGTATTCAGCATGTATGAAGCATCACTGTTGAGTATCATGTCCATCCTACTTCATGTGATGGTTTGGAGGCTATGCTAGCAAGCCCTCCCTTGGCCGACCACATGGTGTGGTAGAGTGGCGGATGGTAATCATCATGACACCTCACTGGCCAATTAACTCCTGACTAGGGTTGTATAATCAAGCAGGTGAAGTTGAACGGACGAGATGATCTTTGAGACGCTCATCTGCGACCGTTAGTGGAATTAAGGTTTATGAAGAGGTGCGCAAGCATCACTCTTCAGCTTGGTCGAATCCAAGCTTGGGACACAATTTTGGCCAAGGCGATTGTGCATGCGTGTAAACGACATGACGGTGTAGGCGCCCATACCTCATTGTCTCATGAAAGTGTGATCTGGGCCACTCAATTTGTCCGGCGAAGTTGAATGGTTGAGATCAATTTGCGACATAAAACTGGTGCCGCAAAATCCGCGCATCGTGCGAACTTCGGGCACGCATTCCAAGACAACCAATCTTATTCAGTCTTGGCCGATTGGCTCGGCGTGTAAGTCACTACAAGAAAAGTCGCTTTTAGTGGCAAAACATTGTGACACGAAAACCAATTTCTTCGTTGCAAAAAGAATTCAGTGGAACAAAAACTTTCGTCACCTATAGTGAGTCGTTGAAAGTGTTCTGTGACATCCTTAAGAAATCGTCACCAAATTTTTTAATTAGCGACATAAATCTTTTTGCCACCAAAACCATCTTTTCGTGAGCAAATAAAATTGACATTGTTTACTAATTTTTGTGATGAAGTATTTTGTCACTCAAGGTATTATTGGTGAGGAAAATATTATATCACTTAAAATAGTTTTAGCTGCGAAATTCATTCGTCTCAAAATATATTTATAGTGAAGAAACAAATTCGTCACATAAAATAGTTTTAGCTGCGAAAATTTGTTCGTCACAAAACATACTTATAGTGAAGAAACAAATTCGTCACCTAAATAGTTTTAGTCACGAAATTTTTTCTTCTCAGAAAAAATAATAGTTTAGCAGCAAAATAACTTTCGTCTCAAATTAAAAAACCGGTAACAAAATTTAATTGTCTCTAAAAGTATGTATAATGACCAATTTGGATTGTCTCTGTATGGCCATTTCAATAACGAATATCATCATCTCCAAAACAATTTTACCTGCAAATATAATTGTCTCCGAATCAATTTTTCCGAGGAATCATTCGTCTCAAAAAATTTTAGAGACACAACGCTACCCTCACCATAATTATTCTCAACATGCCAAAACGTCACCATATTTTCTTTAGTGACTAGCCTATATTACAACCGATGATTCCAAAGAGATTTATTGCACAAAAAATACATATAAATAAATAATCATTTAAATAAATAATATTAGTTGAATAAAAAATAATTAACCATTAAAATAAAAAAATTAATCAAGATCCAAAGCAAAAAAAAAAATCTGATAATAAACTCTACCAATAAATAAATAATCACTGCTACTAGTTTTATTTTAAAAAAAATACTTAAACTAAAACTATAATGTAACAGTTGACTTTGTGGTGCATCATTCAACTCCCATTGGTTCCGCTAGCGGTAATGTTGCTTAGCCCAAGAGTACACATCAAAATTTGTATGTTTCTTGTGAACTTTTCTTTCAACATTTTGATAAAACCTCATTCTGAGCGCGTATTTGGTCATCCTGAGCTTGAATTCTATCATCATCATGTGCTTGTAACATTGCATGAAGTCCTTCAGCATTAGAATCAGTGGTTGAGCACATACTTCTGCCTCAGTCGGTGGTGTAGCTCCTGTTTCACAGCCTTGCTGCATTAGCTCATTCATTGTGTCCTGTACAGAGATACATAATAGAGAGAATAATTAGCAAATGCGCCAGAATGTCAAACATGTAGGTTAATTCTAATGATATAAAATTGAATAGCTAAGAGAAGATTACAAATATTTTTCCGATGTGTTTCTAGATCCTATTGGTTTAGAAATAGACAACACAAATAGAACAATAGTAATGTCTAAACTCACCCATTTAATGCGAGCTTCATCAGAAATCCAAATAACTTTGCCTAAAAAGTGTCAATCTCAGCTTGCTCGGATCCAGATTTCCGTTTCTGTTTTAGAAAGGTGATGAAAAACAAGTATAAGAACCTTATTAAGTAATTTGATGTTGCAACAGAAATAGAGTAAACATTCGACAACACATGGTCTATCATAGGCTTCTAATATTCATAAAATATTTATACATGTGAACAAACATCTCTATATTCCATGGAAAAACCAGACATCAGGAAGGAATGAGAAAATAGAGTTGATGCAAAGGAATTGTATTGCGAAAGTTCATAAATAATTTAAATACATATTGGGCTCTAAAATCCACATAGCAGAACCAATGAGGACAGAATCAACTAATATACCAACAACCCTAGAAGCCAGTTATCAATGCAACATCCTATCTCACATTAAATGGAGACACCTGTTGCACATTCAATTTACACAACCAACCTCAAGGATAGAAAAAAGAGAAGGAGAAGGATAATAAATATACGACCCCGCCTGACCACATCTTTGGTTTAGGGCATATAGATGTGCCTGGTCAATACTAATAAATGTGAAAACAAAAACAACCATCCTAGTTTAGTATGGCATTTGCGTTCCTAATGTTTTAAAAAAATATACCTTTAATATAGATGCAGGGACCAGTTGTGCATATGAGTGGATCTCATTGTCATGGTTTTGTCTTATAGTACATTTGTAAAAGTTTTGATATGCGGCAAAACCCATTAAGCCTTTTATAAGTTGATGAAGGAAAGTGTGTAATTTAACGGAATCCAGTATAGCATAAGAAAAAAGAATTTTAGTCCAAGAAATAACAAAGTAACGAAGTGTGCCCACCAATCACTAAGGAAGAGTCTCATATCAGATCATCGATATTCATGTAAACTAACTCAATTAAATAAATCTCAAACAAGCAAGGCAGTACTGAAACGATAGCGACTAATAAATAATCATAAGAGTGGTGAGAAGGCAAATGATACCAAGGGGGCAGTCTGATATAAAGTACATGCCTTAGGATCAATATTAATGGTTGTCAAACAGCCTTAATGCCAGAAAGCAGAAATATTGCATTAACTTTAAACTACACATGGTCACTTGTGACTGCTGATCATTTTGTGCTTTTATTTATTTTTCCTGGGATGCATACAACATATTCAAGTTATCAAGAAAAATGCATAGATACTAGGGGAACACACTGGCACTATCTAGTACGGCACATATTGAAACTTATCTAGGTGTAATTGGTCTAATCTCACCTAATTAACATGAGCTACATATATATTTTTAGAGTTTAATGCATGATATAAGTACATGTTCATGATATACCAGTACTTATAAAACAATTGATTTTCATCTTTGCATAACCAAACATGAGGCGCAAACCAACACACAGTAAAGAGTCATACCTCCACACAACAAAATGAAACAACAAAGGACAAGCATCAACAAGCTTTCCACGAAATGGAAAAATAACCATGGAAGTGTCATTTAAAAGGAAGTACAACAAAGACCCATCTATAGCTAAGTGTAACCAATATACTATATTTCCGAAACTACATAAATTGGACATCCACAGGATAATGATTGTGAATTGATACTTTTGAAAACAGATTATAGATTTTGAAGATTCTTTTCATAAATCAAAACCCACAATTCATACATATCATGTAAAATTAGAGAAGAACCCAAATATCCATTACACACATTCATGGTTAGCATATTCATATTCAGACAATTCTTCAAACACCCTGTGCGCAACCCACTTTCCCTCAATCTAGACAAACAATATTATTCTCAAATGATGCAATAGAAATGCTACATAAGTAAAATACCAAAAAGAAATGAAAGGGGAAATGTGATAGGTACCTTCAGAAGATGAAGTTGCTGGAGCTGGTTGTTCATTGTTGTTAGCCATTTTTCACCTGGGCAATGAAACAACACCATGATTAAATGAACCAACTAAGAAACTACAGGAAAAAACATGAAAGCTTGATGATGAATATCTTTTTCAAACAACAGAATACAAAAGGAACATAAAGGGGTAGAACAAACCTAAATTAGAGTTCTAAAAATCCTTGAAGTTAGGATAACCAAGGGGTAGAATCAACCTGAAATTAGGAGATCAAACAATTACAAAATTATGGTTTGCATATATGATTTAACATATGAAACTGAAGAGTAATGTGAGATCTAGAGAGAAAATACCTTCAATTAGTATCTTGTGAGTAAAACTTGATAACTTTGGGGCTGTATTTATAGGAGAGAAAATGGAAGATCAAGCGGGAAAAATCTCGCCCAACTTTTTTCCCTTTTGATTTACATGGCGCCTAAAAAATTGAAGATTAACCAAAATCGAAATGGTTCCTTAGCTTGTTTTTATCTGATTTTGAGATAAAACTAGGGTTTTTATGTTTATCCATATCTTTTTCCCAAATGGGTGAATATTCTTCTCCTCAAAAATAGAAAATTCTCATCCAAAATAATTCTTAACAAGGAAGATTTACCTGTATGGAACGAATTTAAGATTCACTGCCAACCGTATGATCTGCTCATCTACCCACGATTCAACCATTCATCCCTCAAAAACAAATATTCTGAAAATATTTTGAGAAAAACTTCAGCCAATCAAATCCTGATTTCTAGTCAAATATCCCTTCTACATGATCTCTACTATTTAGGTAATCAATAAAAAAAATTAAGAAGAAGAAACTTCGGTTTCTTTATTTTAGGGAAGAAGAAGAAAATTTCTCTGAGATTTTTGATAGAAAAGAGGTAACAGTGAGTAACCGAAACTATATTCTAAAGAAATTATATCACATACTTCACGATGTACCCAAATTAAGATACAACAGACCGTTCATCCAATGGGGACTTGCCAGGCATTATTCAAAAACCAAAGATCAATGATTTTTTATTTTTGAATAACCAAATAATTTTTTTTTTGGTGCTAAAGACTATCTTTGCCGAACCCCCGGCGTTGCACCTGGGACTCGCCAGCGCACCTTCAGTGCGTCTTCGCCAAATATTTATCTAAATTCATCCCCAAAATAATCTCGAGGACCACTATCCCTTAAGGAGAATGTATTTTAATACTAAGCAAATGAGCTTGTGCAAAGATTTTAAGGTTACCCGGTGCATTTTAGGACGTGCTAACAAATTTCA
Source organism: Papaver bracteatum (assembly GCA_023529315.1). NCBI lineage: Eukaryota > Viridiplantae > Streptophyta > Magnoliopsida > Ranunculales > Papaveraceae > Papaver > Papaver bracteatum. The sequence continues at coordinate 88,196 of JAJJWX010004168.1, forward strand.
AGTGCGCACTGATAAATCCTGAGTTGGGATGCAAATTTTTAAATCAAAGGTAAATTATATTACATTTGTGGTTAAAATTTGTAGTAGTACATTTATGCTTGTATTTAAATTTTAATTTGATGAAAAAATCGAGTCACAAAGTAAATTTTGATCACAAATAACACTAGTACAACCGTTGCCACGGTGGGAGGGCCGACCGAAGAAGAATCTAAATATGGGTTTGTCTGCGACTATTTTCGCTCTGTTTACAGAAAAGTGATATTTTTGTTCAGTTTCAGAAAAATTGATATTTTCACTCCGTTTCATAGATATGATACTTTCGCCCCGTCTCCGAAAAAGTGATACTTTCTCCTTGTTTCCGAAAAAGTGATACTCTCGCTCCGTTCACTTTTTCTGGAACGGAGTGAAAGTATCACTTTTTCCGAAACGGAGCGAAAGTATCACTTTTCCCTAAACAGAACGAAAATATCACTTTTCCGAAACCAGAGTGAAAATATAAATTTTCGAAAAGGATGTGAAAGTATGACTTTTTTTTAAAAGGAAAAATTGGTAGATCCATAAACCAAAATATGGTTGCATGATGTGTTATGCGTCCTTTGTAGTGGTTTGCATAATAGCTATGCATTCAATTTTCAAGAATTGTGCCTATAAAATATCGCTTTTTTCTTGAAATGGAGGGAGTACATTGTTTTATTAGTTGTTAAGAAAAATTAGTTGATGCATAAACCAAAATATGGCTACATAAAGTATTATTTATCCTTTGTGGTGCTTTGCATAATGGATATACATTTAATTTTCTAAAATTGTGCCTAAAATGATAAACACTTCCGAATCTTTCGTAAAATATCTAAATTTGATATTGTTGTTTATGCCCGTTGGATATGTTTTTTTATTAACTTTCCAACGAGATAAAATTTGTAAAATTACAAGGCACGGATTTTTAGATATGTTATATTAAAGTTTGGTTGCCAATTATACCCTTAAAGAATAGGATACATGAGGAATTATAATAATTTGACTAAAAGGGAGGGATATTTTGGTATTATCAAGTGCACACTACCAAAATCTTTTTTTATGAAATTGCAAATTTTTGTTAGGTTTTAATTTACAAAAAAGTGGCCATAAAAGGGACTCCCTCCCTTTGGGCCCTCCGGGCGGTCGGCCCAAATATACTGTGTATATATGCATAATGACCATTTACACGATCGGAGGCTCATGAAGTTCTCAAACTTCTCAATCAAAAGAAATTTGGACAAATTAGAGTGAAATTTGAGGAAATTCTAGTGACATTGTAGGTTATTATACAAAAAAAATAAAAAGATACGGAGCAAATTTCAAGTTGAGCTAACACGTTTTTGTCACACAAAAAAGTAGGGATGTAAAATTTTGTGTCACAAGATAACTTTTTTACCTAGTAAAAAATTATTCTAATTCATTTTTTTTACCATATAATGGTGTTTATATATCCATATACAATTTATATACTAGATGATCACTTTTACAATTGGAAGCCATGAACTCAACTTCTTAAAAAGAAAAAAATTGGAAAAATTAAAGACAACTTGGAAAACATTATAGTGATATTGTAAATTTATGGAAAGACATGAGAAGATACCGAGGATATTTCAAACAAAGTTGACAAGTTTTTTCCTCACTGGAAAAATTGGAGTTGGGATTATTGGGATTTAGATTCTTGACTTACAAGATAAAAAAATTGGTACAATAATATATTTATTCTTGAATTTAATTTGAACTTGATGAAAATTTCGAGTCATTGAGAAAATTTTGATTATAGATAATAATAGTATTTTGTGTACCTATGCATCCTTCAATCAAATTCATCACATCTTCTTCATTCTTTGGACGTCTAAAGGTGAAATTGAATTCAAGTCTTTCAAGGTAATCGTATTGATGAAAAAAATCGAGTCACAAAGTATTACAAACAGATAAGAATATACTGTGTGTGCATATATATGCATAATGAATACTTTCACGATGAGAGGCGAATGAAGTACTCAACTTATCAATCAAAAGAACTTTGGACAAATTAGAGTAAAATCTGAGGAAATTTTATGCATATATAATCTTTTTGATTTATTTGTATATTGTATGACCTCTTTTATGATTGGAAGTCAAAGAAGAACCCAACTTCTCAATAGGAAGAAGCTTGGATAAATCACAAAGATCTTGGAAAAAGATCGATTATAGAGAGATTGTAAAATTATTGAAAGACATGAGAAGATAACGAGGATATTTCAAACCTAAAAATAGTTGATGATGATTCAGATATAGAGTATTAGTTGTTTTCACTTATATACTTAAAAATAGTTGTGTAGTTTGATAATAATTTGATTAGAATATTAGCTCTTTTTCATATATATTCATATATATGTTGAACTAAGCGGTTAATTATTTTTGTTGTTGATTGATTGGATTTCAATATTCTTCTCTATCTTAAGTTCATTTTTACTTTTTAGGTTTGGCTTTCCCTTCACATGATTTTTATTTTTTTTATTTTCATATTAATTTCTGCGTTATGGGAATTTACATTTAGAAATATTCAGGTTCTTTGTCTTCTTGGTCCTCCTCTATAGAGCAATGCTCAAGCGCCAGCTCTAAAAGAAAATATATAGTGAAAGGTTACCATAAAATGTGCGCTTTTGGAACAATTTCACTTTTGTTAAAATTGTATTTATTTTGTAAATATACCATGGGTGCATATCCTCAGAGTTCTCAACCAGAATTCATTCTGGATTCTTTATGTTAGAAGGAATTTGTTTTTTATCTATACTATATTCTTTTCATTCTTTTCCTTATATAATAATATAAAAAATGATGTCTTCTAGTTTCCCTTTTATGAAAATTTAATTCGTCAAATAAATTGATTTTTGCTAATTTATAAGTTATAGTTAGATATTATGTTTTACGCGATAAAATTTACTGTTACCAAAAAATTATTCTTTAACAACTATTTTTTCTTTTGTCACCATGATGAATTCTTTGTGACGACATTTTAGTAATCACTGAAATCATGAACTGCGGTGAAATTATAATATCACTAAATATGACTAACGAGACAAAGTTTACTTCGTCACAAATGTTCTTTTTTCAGCGATTATTGACGTTGTTACCATATAAATATTAGCAATAAAAAAAGTTGATGGTCACTAAAAATAAATACAACATCATACTTTTAGTTTCGTTACTATAAAACTAGTTAGTGACGAATTAATTTGGTTAGTATAAATCATTTGTTTGCAACGAAATTTATAGATTATCACAAAAAAGATTTTATGTCAATTTTTTAGCATCATCACAATAGAATTAAATGGTGACAAACATACATAATCACAAAAAACTTATTAGTGATTACACATTATTTAGATCTCTAAATAAGGTCACTAAAAACTTTTGAGTGATGAAACTTAGAGTCATGTTCTTTGAAACCCTAACAACAGTGACACAAATTATTTTGGTCACAATAACTAAGCTTCAGCAATGAAATATTCTTCGTCGCAAAAACTATCATCACCAAAGCCATGTTTTCTTGTAGTGAGTGGTAGGTTTATGTTCACACCTTTACCTGATTTTCCCATGAAAACGTGATCTAAGCCACTCAATTTGTCTAGCGAAATTGAGTGGTCGAGATTAGTTTTCAATTGGGAAGTGTGACCACGCTAGTTTGGGTGTGTTATTTGGAATAACCAGGCATGGTATGCCTTGGCCGATCAGGTAAGGAGATAGATGGGCCCACGATGGTCATGTTGATGTGCACCGAACATGTTTAGTCTAATCCTGGACCCTTCAATCGTGCAGGAGAAGATGAACGCTCGTGATCGATACAAACCTTAATTTAGGGTTTCATTGGTCGTGCGTCATGGCTTGTTTGGGCGAACGAATTGTGACGGAAAACCATGGTTGGTTATGACCGATTGGTCATGTGTGTAGGAGGGCCCATGGTGTTTGTGTTGACATGCTATGGGCCCTTTGAATCTACATCTACACCCTCATATGCCTGCAAAGATGGATGGTTGAGACTGTTTTGCGCACATATAATGTGCCGAAAACCCTAATTTAGGGTTTCATGCCCATGTTGCTTTGGCTGGAAGAATTGGTAAGCCATGCTCTCCTCTTGGGGAGACCGGCCATGTGGGGCCCACATTGGGTCGGTGGTGAACACTCCATACATGCTTGGGGGTTATGGATTCGATCTGGGCCATCCAATCATGCTGGTGAACTTGGATGGTTGCGATCGTTTCTAGACTGATATGGACAGTCTGGATGCTCAATCGGGATAATATAACACTCCGAGAGATGATTCTCTTTGTTAGATAATAGTATAACATGTATGGGTACTTCGTGCATGCCTCACTGTTGGTACTTGGATATTCATGATACTCTGATGAGAGTAACAGTTAGTCATCATGCCGCACCAACAATGAGAGTTCTGCTGAGAACATCACAGGAAATACAAGGCATTTATGCATTAACTAGTAATGCTGATATTCACAGAATATTTGGGGATTGTTGCTACATGCTCCATTCTAGGTGAATCAATAAAGCGAAGAAGTATTCATCACTTATCAAACAGCCTTATCCTCTGCAGGACTGATGTACAAAATATTGGTTTTGAAACTTTAGTCCTGAACTAAAATCCACCATCAATATCCTTGTTCAACGTTGTTGCTTTCTTGACATTAGCAGAAGTGCTCTCATTGATTGTTGGTGGTTGAACACAATTCTTAGGCTTGACTGGATTTACTTCTTTACAAGAAATAGTATCCTTTTTGACAATAGTGGAAGCCTCTGGTTGAGAAGAATTAGTAGCTTTAGTAAATTTTACCTCTTTGTTAATATTTAAAGCATCTATTCCATTATAGACCAATCCTCGTGTATCACGATGATTTCTACTTGCTTCTAACATTGAGGTTAAATTGTTTGAGCTGTCATGGAACTTTTTAAGGTCTAAAATTTCTTCTTCCAATGTCTTGATTTTATCAAGAGCACCAGCTAGATCAGCCTTAAGGTGTTTTTCTCGTGAAAGATATACACCTTCATTCTCTTCAAAACTCTCTGGTTCAGAATTAACCCTTACTTCAGATTCAATAAGTTTTTCTTTAAGACCCTGTATTTGTTGAGAAGTATCTTCCATATATTTCTTGTGATCTTGATACATCCTTTCACGTTCAATCTTAATTGCTTTAAAAACATCCTGATTTTCTTCAATTACCTTTTTGTAAATAAGCAATTTTTGTGAGTATTCTTTTTCCAGCAAGTTATGCTCTTCATTGAGATTTTCAAACTTTAAAGTTAAATCTCGTTCTCTTTCAAGTGTTGAAAGAAGATCATTAGAACAAATAAGAAATTGTTTGTTCCATTCCTTTAGTTCATAATTTTTTACACTTGATCTTTCATCAGAAATCTCCAATATAAAACTCAAATATATCTCGTTATCAAAAAGAGATTTTTCGGAGTCTGAATCATTTATTATGAATACAGGGCTTAAATTAATCTCCTCTAAAGAACCTTCAATCTTATTCTCAGAAGAGCATGTAGAACTTGATGAAGAAGCTATTTTTAAGCATTTCTTAAAGTCAAAACTTTGAACGTCTTGCGATACGATAAATGAGTCTTTCTTTAGTTTTCGCTCTCGCTTAACTCTACTTTGAATCATATCTTAAAGGATGGATCGCATCAAACACAGATTGTTATATCTTTTCGTGTTTTCCTGCTCTGATACCAATTGAAAAGGAGAGGGTACCCCAAATATACCTCAAGCTATAACTTTTCCTTCCTATAAGTCCTTTCCCCGAAAGTGATTGTCTATAGACTGAGTCGAGATAATACAACAAATTGGTTCACACTTTGTGTGATCGTCTATGGATACGAGATCGAGACAATATAACAACAAAGTGTGTTTACTTGATACAAAGTTTCGGACTTAACCAAACTCAATAGGATTCACGTATCAAGTAAATAGGAATTAACGTTTGTAAAATTTACTTTAATTATAATAAAACAATTATAATGCGGAAATATAAAGTAAATGACACAGCAAGATTTTGTTAACGAGGAAACCACAAATGCAGAAAAACCCCGGGACCTAGTCCAGAATTGAAAACTCTCAAGATTAAGCCGCTATACAAAATAAGACAACTTCGTGTAGTTGAGACCAAGAAACTAAACCTATAGTTCACCTAGTTCCATCTGTATTCCCACGACTCCAACCTGTAAACAAGTCACGTACTTGGACCAATTCCTTTAGTTCGTATTCCAAACAGTAAAGGAACAACAAATATGTTTGGTATCAACTCTCTTCAACCAAGTGATATGAGTTGCGCAAAGGTTCCCTTGTTTATCTTAACATAAACTCGAGAACAAATGAAATGCGCGGAGATAGAAGGAAATTACCTTGGAGAACTCATGAAGATATAATAGAAGAAAAAATTGCGAGAGAAAACGAATAATGGAGAGTATGAACAGAAGATAAAATTGCAGAAGTAAGAAGAAGAAAAAGGAAGAGAATATAAAGGAGTTATATAAGGGAATAACTAGAAAAGGACGGTTACAAAAGACGTGTCCAAATTCTAAAAGACTAAGTAACGGTTATGTTCTCACGATCATTTCTTCTTCGTAGAATTGACATGAGAAGAGGCAAGATGTAGGTACTGAATATCGCAAGATAATAGTTCACGAGTATTGTAATAAATAAAGGAGGAAAGAGTTATAAAATGATACGATGATAGAAGTAGTGCGGGGAAATATGAAGTTTTGCGAGGATGAATTGCGATACTTCGCAATTCATATACATCTGCATAAGTTTTACTATAAATAGGAGTTCAAATGTAAAATTCGGGAGGTTCTTTTAATGAGTGTAAGAAATTATCTTAGGAAAGAGAATAGAAAAAGTTGTAACTATTCTAGTTCCATTTTGATAATTCTATGTAATCAACTAAGAGAATTAATAAGAAAATTATCATTCACCATCGAGAACTTCTTGAGTTTTTACTAATTCTATTGAGGGTGTAGTTGTAGATTATTCTGCAACTACAATCCTCACTTCATACCCATACATAATCACAATAACATTCATACGATTATTTCGATGTCTTATATACAAAGTTTAATGGTTAGGCAAGAAACTCCATATTGTATTCCTTAATACTATGTCTATCTAGAGTGTTCATGCTTTGAAGTTTTATGTTTTCAATATGCACGACTTGAAAGATACGTTAGGGAATGAAACAGTTCAAGTCAAATATCACTAACCTCAAGTGGAAGGATTATGTTTTCGTTGTAGCTCCGTTCTTCTTCACTTCTTCAAGTCTTCGCAATACTTGTAATGTCTTATCCTAATACTTTCAAGCTAACCTATACGAAGTTGACTCTAGTACATTTAAATTAAGCGACTCTTAAATAAGTTTTGCTTCACTAAAATATGACAACCAAACTTGACATACCAACGCTTGGTGGGTTCAACCGAGCAATGCTCTAACATATATTACTTTTATCGTAGTTGTGTGATCTAATCTCGCATCTTCTATCGTACGAGTACAATTATAATAATTGTCTTGAGATTTCTATCTATGATAGGAAAGATATAAAAGTAGTCACAAACACTTCATCTCATCGTTTTTGATTCCTAAATAATCTTCTTCGTTGTGTCGATTATGTTTATTGTGAGGTGATTGATAAAGATGAGTTGTTCTTCAGGAATATAAGTATGGTTTTATCAATTGGTTCCTATTTACCTTGATTTATCAAAAGACAGAACAAACTCAAAGATTTATTCGTGGGAGACGAATTTATCTATCCTTGTAGACTTTTCTGTGTGAGACAGATTTTTTTACTAAAGTCTTCGACTTTGGGTCGTAGCAACTCTTGGTTGTGGGTGAGATCATCTAAGGATATCAAGTGCGCATTATCCTTTTGGGATCATAGGCGTAGGAGCATAACTGTACCTTGGATCAATGTGAGATTGATTGGGGTTCAACTACAGTCCAGACCGAAGTTACCTTGGAGTAGGCTAGTGTCTGTAGCGGCTTAATACAGTGTATGTTTAATCTGGATTAGGTCCCAGGGTTTTTCTGCATTTGCGGTTTCCTTGTTAACAAAATTCTGGTTTCTGTGTTATTTCTTTTCCGCATTATATTTTTTTATATAATTGAAATAATACAGGTTGTGCATTGTTAAATCAATTAGAATATCCTACCTTATTGGTTGTTGATTTAAATTGATTGACACTTGGATATTGGTCTTTGGTAGCATCCAAGTTATCTCTCTTTGATAAAGACTCGCATATTATTTTTGCTTGAGTAATATCAAATTGAGAGATTGAGATAATAACTCCTTGAGATATTTTTTATTGATTGAGTCTAGTTGATTCTCTAGAAAGTAACTCGGAGTTGTCCATACAGATTGTTAATCGAAATATTGGGTGTGTTTGTTAGACCCCCGCTTTTTCAATTGGTATCAGAGCAGGCAAACACGTTCAAGACCTTACAAGTCTGTGTTTGTAGCGATCTGACTCTATGGACAGAGGTACTATCTCAATAAATGTACCACCAGTCTTCGATGGTTCAAACTACCCATGGTGGAAAATTGCTATGAGCACGTATCTCTAAGCTCGTGATTTTCAAATATGGGTACATGTTATTAATGGATATGATCCTCCGGTTAATACAGAAGGATATGTATCTACCCTCAAGGATGTTAATAGTTATAATCCAGAAGAAACTCTTGTTGTAAAGAAAAATTCTGAAGGCTTAGATGCTATAAGACATGCCATTACCCCAGACCTTCAGCACTATGTGTCTTCTTTCACTAAGTCTAAAGATGCCTGGGATATCTTAAAAACTACTTTTGAAACCAACAAACGTGTTTCTAAGAAATGTACCATCGATGGAGGAAATAACCACAATGCTCTTTTTGAAAATTCATCCTTCAGAAAGATAAGAATTCCTGATTAAAATTCTGTTCAAACCATTGCATTCAATGGTGTGTCAAACACAAGTAAAGACCCTATCTCATGGGGTGATGAATGTTGTACTAATGGGGTCTGGTTTAAAAAACCATTGATCACATAAAATATCAAAGAATTTGTAAAAAGGAGCATTAGACGTGATAAACATCCACTGTCTGCCTTCACTGCTAATGATTCTGTGAAAGAAAAACCTTTAAGTGTTAACAAGTTAAATACATTTGATAGATGCGATGAACTCTCAGCTTTTACAGCAGAAACATCTACATACTCAAGTTATGATTCAGAATATGAGACCGACACAGGGGTTTTCAATTTTTTGGATAAAGAGATTCTTTAAGAAAATATTCAATTAAAAGTTTCATTGAAAAAACTAGAATCATTAATCCAGGTGAAAAATCTTGAGATAGATTGTCTTAATGATAAACTCACTAGAACAATTGATCTAAATGAGAAAGAGATTAATACTCTTAAGGATGATATACAAAGATTGTCTGGAAGCTCTGGCAAAATTTCAGCAATGTTATTTAGTCAGAAGTCCTTTGGAAACATTAGTGGTTTAGGATACAAAAGCAAGTGTGCAGACATTGTCAATCCTGTTGCTTCTATTGATCAGGGAAAAATAAAAGATGGCAGCCGTGTTAATCAAAGAATTCCTCAACAAAACAAAGAATCCTTGGTCTGTTTATTTTGTGGAAATGCAGGGCATGTTCAAAGTACATGTTGGATATTCAAGAGGAACATTAAAAGAATTTCCAAACTATAGAAGAACATGCAAAAGATGAGTCTGGATAATCTGCGCAGCTCTCTTAAAAGCAATGCTTCCAGAATCAGAAAAGGTAAGAAACTTATTGCTTGCACAAACCTTGAAAAATCACTATGCGATAAACAAGGAGAGCGTTTGGCTCACACCGTCCTATCTAACTTCAGGGGTGTTCACATCCTATTCTTTAACTTGAGAAAGTGAGGCTTTGTGTTGTTTTGTGTGGCTCAAATTTTTTATCTATTTCTGTTAAGAAAATATTTTCCTAACAATATAGATAATGGATCATTAAACTTCAGAAGACTTTTTCTTCTAGGGTTTTTGATGGTCATAAGTCTATTCAAATCATTGGTAGACTTCTTCCTTCCTTGAAAAGATACAACCTCATGGCTCCTGTAACCAGAAGCATCACAAGCAGGGATGTAGTTGAAGAAGCTAATGTGTATCTGTGTAAAGGGATTTCTTCCTCAAGGGTAAAGAAAGTAAAGACTACAATTAATGGAGAAGGTTCTTCCTCTAACTGCCTCTTTTCTATTTGTCCTTTTGATGCTAATTTTAGGGGCATAGTAAAAGAGTTCATCAACAAGAGAAATTGTTTAAAATCTCAAACCATTTCCTCTTTGGAAAGAATAACTCACTATGAACAAATGTTGTCTCTATCCAAGAATACCCTGCATGATTTGAGAAGAGAACTCAGTGAGTTAACTGATATTTATGAAGATTTGGAGGAATTGAACGATCCCATAATCAATGGGTTTTTCAATAATGAGAAGGAATTCTCAGTAGATGCTCTGAGAAATATCTACGACAACTAGTAAGTCTTCTGATGAGAATTCAAATTTTCTTGTTTTGTTAGAAGAATAACTAGTGTTTTGGAATAGCCATTATTGTGATTACACATAGCTATGTCCAAAGTTTTCATCTTATTGTTTTTAGATTTATTGGCTTAAATTCTAAACTTGTTTGGAAGATGATTTTTGCAGTATTAATCTTTATGGTTTTATATATTGCAATATTGTTATGGGATATGTGTGTTTACGTCCATGAACTTGGTTATCCCATACTTTGTCAAAAGTAAAGTCATTCGTGAATTGATAAGAAAATATTGATAAAAGAATGAATAGACTTTTGGCAAATACATAAGTTAAGTCTATATTGTCAATTATTGATGTAAGATAGGTTAAAATATTTTGTGATTCAAGGATTATAGCTATGGAAATAGAATGAATCCTTGCTTATTCCACGGTATTAGGTCGATTCACCGATCCACAAATTTTGTGTAAATACTGTGTTTTTCCATGAAGTGTCTTATGTTGAGCACTAAAACAACAAAAATTGATTGCCTTGGTGATTAGCTTAGTTGTTGTTCCGTAAGGTACTTTATGTTGAACGTGTTGAACTAAATTAATCATATTGTGTGGTTATTTAGTTATCACTCCATAAGTTTTCTTATGTTTGAGCATCTCTTTGACTGGGTTGGTTATTCGTGATTAACTTAGTCATTGATCCATAGAATTTCATATGTTGAGTGTGGCCAATTAAGTGATTACTCTTGTAATTGGTTTGGTTGTGCATGACAATCAGATTGTTTGCAAGTTCTCTTGTGATAAATCTAATAGGTTTCTTAAGTCTCCATAAGTTTACTTGTGACGAGCATATTTAGTCAAATTAATCTTGGTTCGCTTTGGTTAATATGATTGAATATTTATTTTTGGATTCCAAATTCATACTTGTATGTGATTTGTTGAGTCTAAAGAAATCCTTCTTTTTTCTTTTGAAATTAAGGTCGCTCTTGTTGTTCCCTTGGGAATGACATATTATGGGGGAGAGTTCTTTTGAACTTGTACTTAATTGCTAAATCTTTTTGGGAAATGCGACTGTGGAATATTAGAGGGGTTATCTTGTATCTTTATGAACTCCTTGATGAATGCATTTAGCTTCGGCTTTATGATTGCATCTAAACAAGATGATATACATTTACCTTTGGTCATGAAATGTCTCTTATAGAAATTTCATTAGGATCCCGTTCTTGTACCTTTGCCAATTTTATTGACAAAAATGGGGAGAATTAATATGTAGTTCACACTACAATACATATGGTTTTCGGATCATTATGTAAGGGGGAGTGGTTTCCATGTGAGATGGAGTATTGACTAAGGGGAGTGAAGTATCACCACAATATTGTTGTTAAATTTGTGATGCAATTTGACTTTGACGATGTGTAATGATACTATGACATTGTATAACAATGATTGAGAACTCTTATTTTCTCATTGTTATAGCTATGTATTTTCAACAACGATGATGCTAAACTTACAACCTTTGGGGTCATTGGATTACTTGGAAGTGACGAAGATTTCGAGTATTGTTGAAGATTAGAAGAAATGTGGAATGGGAGCTACAAAGTTTATTTATATATTTTTTGTATTCCATATGTATTAATAGTTTTGCCACTAAAATTGACAAATGGGGAGATTGTTAGAGCATAGCTCGGTCGAACTCGCATGCGTTGCTATCTCAAGCATGTTTGTCAATATTAATAATCAAAACTATAAAGTCTTTGATTTCTAGTCTACTATAGCTAAGGTCTCGGACTAGGATAGAAAGTGTAGTTGAGCTCAAGAACACCATGGTGATCATCATACAAGACGAAGGACTACTCAAGGAACCAGTAGATCTTCATCGACTAAAAGGTATGTAGAGACTTGAACTTATCTATCACTCAAAAGTCTATCTATTCTATCTCCTATCTTGAGACAAAAGTTGTATTACTATATAGACTAAGAATATACACATATGATATTTCGAGCTGAGTATATCTCGCTTATCTATTTCTCTAAATATGTGTTGGTAAAGATTTCGCTTTAGCCAAGTTCATCTTTACCTAGTGACGAAAGTCATGTTATGTTTCAATCATTTTGGAAATTGCTCTGACGAAAAATAGATTGTGAATAACAACTATATAACGTCCTCTGAGAATGCTTCAATGATTGAAATGAGAGTTTAGACAATATAACCATTTGACGATGTAAGCATTGTTGTGGAAACACATATATGTATAAGTCCTTATTGCTTGAACCGAAATTTGTGAACTTTGTTGATCAAGTGAAACCGGAGTAGTGCGTGAGCTCAGTCCGCGAACTCAACATACAAGTTCAGTATGTGAACTGACGAAGTTATCGAACCCGAGAATTTCTGCTGGAGTTTGTGAACTCCATCCGGGAACTTAAGTCCGCGAACCCAATACGAGAACTTGAGTAGGTTATGTCTAAAAACGATGTTTGTGAACTTATCTTAATAAACTAAGGAATGCTATTTCAAACCGTGGATTTATAGTTCATGAATTGATTCGAGTGAATCACATCGTTTTTGCTTAAATTGTGTCTTGTGTAGTACATAAAAATCTTAGCAATTGAGCAACTCTCTAACTAGTTGATTTGAGTCATTTGGACTAGTTATGGTGAAGAAGAATATGGTTGATATGAAAGTTATCATTTGGCTAACCATTAGGTTAACTAGTGTTGAACCAACCAATGTACAAGTTTGGGAACGATTTTCACAAGCCTACAAACGTGCAGTACATGTGTATATAACAATCCATGTTTTTTATCTAACAGTTGATAAATATTAGCTTGTATCTAATCGGGTTTTCATCTAACGGTGAATATTAAATGCTTTGTTACTAAGCTAACATTGATTGCAAACCCTGATTTGAAATACTATATAAGGGAGAACTCTAAGAACTGGGAAACCTAATCCCCTCACATTATGTATGATACTAGTTTGCTAAGCTAGAGTCGATTCTCCTTTAACCTTTGGTTTTCTTCATTTAAAACCAGGTTAACGACTTAAAGACTTCATTGGGATTGTGAAGCCAGACCGATACTACTTTTATCGTAGTTGTGTGATCTGATCTTGCATCTTCTATCGTACGAGTACAATTGTGATAATTGGCTTGAGATTTCTATCTCCAATAAGCAAGATATAAATGTAGTCACAAACACTTCGTCTCATCTTTTGTGATTCCTTAATGATCTTCTTCCCTGCGTCGATTAAGTTTACTGTGAGGTGATTGATAAAGCTGAGTTGTTCTTCGGGAATATAAGTCTGGTTTTATCAATTGGTTCATGTTCACCTTGATTTATCAAAAGACGGAACAAACTCATAGGTTTATTCGTGGGATACGGATTTATCTATCCTTATAGATTTTTCTGTGTGCGACAGATTTGTTTACTAAAGTCTTCGACTTTGGGTCATAGCAACTCTTGGTTAAGGGTGAGATCAGCTAAGGGAATCAAGTGCGCAGTATCATGCTGGGATCATAGGCGTAGGAGTATAACTGTACCTTGGATCAGTGTGAGATTGATTGGGGTTCAACTACAGTCCAGACCGAAGTTAGATTGGAGTAGGCTAGTGTATGTAGCGGCTTAATACATTGTATATTTAATCTGGACTAGGTCTCAGAGTTTTTCTGCATTTGCGGTTTCCTCGTTAACAAAAGTCTGGTGTCTGTGTTATTTCTTTTCCGCATTATATTTTGTTATATAATTGAAATAATACAGGTTGTGCGTTGTTCAATCAATTAGAATATCCGACGTTATTGGTTGTTGATTTAAATTGATTGACACTTGTATATTGGTCTTTGGTACCATCCAAGTTATCTCTCTTTGATAAAGACTCGCATATTGTATTTGCCTAAGTAATATCAAATTGAGAGATTGAGATAATAACTCCTTGAGATATTTTCTATTGATTGAGTCTAGTTGATTCTCTAGAAAGTAACTCGGAGTTTTCCATACAGATTGCTCATCGAAATATTGGGTGTGGTTGTTAGACCCACGCTTTTTCAGTAACAAAGCATTTAATATTCACCGTTAGATGAAAAACCTGATTTATCCAAGCTAATATCTTTCAACTGTTAGATCGAAACTTAGCTTGTCACACACACAAATGAAATGTATTTAATTTAGGTTTGAGTAACCCTACCTAAACGTGTACATTAGTTGGTTCACAAATGGTTAACCAATGGTTACTCGCCATATGAGTACTTTCATATCAACCGTATTCATCTTCTCATAACTAGTTCAAATGACTCATAAGAACTAGTTCAAGAGTTTTTCAATTGCAAGGAAATCTTATGTACTACACAAGACACAATTGAAGCAAAATCGGTTTCATTCACTTGAATCAATTCATGAAGAATATATCCACGATTTGCAAAGATTGCATTCCTTATTATTTTATTGTTTAAGTTCATGAACAACCGATTTGAGAAATAACCAGCTTGGGTACGCGTACGGGTATGCATACCTTAGCTACCGGAATTGGGTTTGAAAACCCAGCAGAAATTCTCGGATGAAAATTTCTGTGAGTACGCGTACCTAAGGTGATTGGTTTGTAAGTTCGTAAACTCCAAACTCAGCAAAAATTCACGGACGTGAACTTCCGCCAGTACGCGTACGGGTACACGTACCCAACCTGTCTCCTTCACCAATGTCGCATGCACACACATGCACGCACTTGGTTTCCGGTACATGGACTTATACACTAATGTGCGAACACACTATATATGCTTATATCCATAGGTGGTTACGTAATCTCAACTCTACATTTCAATCATTGAAACATTCTTCTATAATGTTAATAGTCGTTAGACATCAAGAATCGACTACCTTCATCAAAGCCATTTTCAAGATTGAAAAGTCATCATGACTTTCGTCACGGGTAAAGATGAAAGGTGGTTAAAGTGAAAGCTTACCAACATATATTTCGAGAAAAAGATAGGCGAGTAAACTCGGCTCGAAATAGCAAATGTGTATGTATGAAAACTATCATACTTATACGACTATTGTTTCAAGAGTAGGAGATAGATATACTTTTGAGTGTTAGATAAGTTCAAGTCTCCATATACCTTTTTGGTCGGATGAAGTTCCACTGGTTCCTTGAGTAGTTCCTCGTCTTCGTAAGATAATATCCATGGAGTCTAGAGCTCAACTATACTTAACTATCCTAGACTGATACTTAGTCATAAGTAAACTAGAAATCAAGACGTATAGTTTTGATCACTAATATTGACAAACATGCTTGAGATAGCAATGCATGCGAGTTCGACCGAGCAATGCTCTAACATGGTTAAAGCCAAAGGCTTTAAGGGCTGACATTAGAAAGTCCCAATTGACTCTAACAAAGGCTTTTCACATGTCAATTTTGATCCCTAAACCCCCTTGTTTTACCCTTTTATTTTAAAAGAATGAATAATTTCATGAGCAATAATAATATTGTCTGAAATTTGTCTCTTGGAGAGAAAGGAAGCTTGCAAGGGAGAAATTTTGGACTTCACCAAATTTTAGACATTTGATTTTCTGATACTGCTATATTTGTATTATTGTTTTGTCCATAATAAATACAAATACATTTTACTGTGTTTACATAGAAAAACTCAAAAAAATTTAACAGTTGAGTATAAGTTGCTAGATTGAAAATGCAATGACTAACCTTTTTCCTAAAAGAAAATACATTTTAATCTCCAGGCAAAAACCAAAAATCCTAAAACATGGTGTGTCCGTGGGAATATTTTCACTGATACACTGGTAATACAAGTTTGTCTAATCCATAAATTTTGAAATAATTATTGGATTTAGAGTCAGAAACAAATTTCTTGAAGGAACAGGATTTTGATGATATGTAAATGTATTAAACAAATTCGTAATTATTTTCGGAATTTATACGAAGCAGCCGAAAATAAACCTCATCTTCTGGAATCTTTCTTTTTTGTCGACCTTCTGCTTTCCCCAAAGAAACTTCGTGCCGTTTAACTGCAAAACCCCAATCCAAATATCTTCTTGGGTCCTAGAGGAGAGTTCAGATCATCCATTCCTGCACGCCCCTACCGCATCTCAATCTACAATCATTTCTACTCCGTACAAGTATTCTCTTCATCTGAATCTAAGGTAAGTTGTTAAACCCTAACCCTTTTTTTACTTCAAATAGAGGATTCTTAAACCCTAAATTCAACACAATGTTTGCTCAGATTTCATCCTTTTTCATGTATTATTGGGTATCAATTTCAATGGGTTCAGATTTTTATATTGTTAAGTGATTTTGTTGTGAATTGTGTGACTAATTTTGAGCAATTTGCAGGTATCAAACATACATTGAGTTTCTGGACTGTTGGATAAGGCTATGCTGAGCACCAAAAATCTACATCAATGGCTTCAGAATCAACTGAAGCCACCATGAAACCTTACAAACTTGTGCAATATTTAAGCGGGCATAAACATGTTATCTCTAGTTTAAAATTCTCACAAGATGGGAAACTGTTAGGAAGTTCATATGCAGACAAGACTATCCGGCTTTGGTCCACTACATGCAAAGCTACCAGAAATTATTTACATGCTAGAACTGTTTTCATACTAGAATGCCCATGCATAATGTCGATTGTGCTAGGTGTAATGATCCTCAAGAATCCATAATGCATGCTTTGGTCCTTTGTGCTTTTTCTAGTCGTGTTTGGTTTCTTTCTGCTTTTTGTGTCAACATTCAATTTTTTCAAAATAAATCCTTCATCGATCGGTTAATGTTTTGGCTAACCGACCATGTGTCTAGACTACCTAATGAAGCACAATGTCTCTTTGTCTCTATCATGTGGTCTCTCTGGACAAGTAGGAATAACCTAATCTTCCAAAATCTGAAAGAAACCCATGTAGCAGTCTTCGAAATGGCTAGAGCCATGCTTTTAACTAGGAAACCATGCTTTATTGTTTCTCCCATTACCCCTGTTAATCTATGTGATAAATGGATGCCCCCCTCTTTTGGATGGATAAAGTGTAACGCTGATGGTGCCTATGATGACATTACTGGAGCTAATGGTGTAGGATATCTGATGAGGGATTTCTCAAGCAAAGCCTCTTTTTGTGCTTCCCTGGTTTTTGAAGTAAAGTCTGCAAAAGAAGCTGAAGCCAGAGCTATTTGGGCAGTCCTGAAGAAAACCATGAAACAAAAGTTAACTCATATCATTGTTGAAAGTGATGCGAAAAATCTTATTGATCAATTTTCAGCTGGCTTGTTTGATGGAGATTCTCGTACGGATGCTATTCTAAAAGACATTCAGTTTTTCTCTTATAAATTAGTGGTTTGTACAATCTCGTGTTTGTAATTCTATAGCTAAGCTAGCTCAATGGGCAAAAACTAACAATGCCTCTATGTACTGGTCCGTGCCTCATGTTTGGTTGCTATCAACAGTCGATGGGAATCATTAGCCTTTCTTAAGGCCGTTTTCTATAAAAAAAAAAACGTAATTATTTTCGGAATTTATACAAAAGCAGCCGAAAATAAACGAACCTCTTCTTCTGGAATCTTTCTTTCTTGTCGACCTTCTGCTTTCCCCAAGGCGACTATTCGTGCCGTTTTAACTGCAAAACTCCACTCCAAATCTCTTCTTGTGTCCTAGAGGAAAGTTCAGATCATTCATTCCTGCTCGCCCCTACCGCATCTCAATCTACCATCATTTCCACTCCGTCCAAGTATTCTCCTCATCTAAATCTGAGGTAAGTTCTTAAACCCTAACCTTTTTTTTTTACTTCAAATAGAGGGTTCTTAAACCCTAAATTTCACACAATGTTTGCTCAGATTTCATCCCTTTTCATGAATTATTGGGTGTCAATTTCAATGGGTTCAAATTCATATGTTGTTTAGTGCTTTTGTTGTGAATTGGGTGACTAATTTTGAGCAATTTGCAGGTATCAAACATACATTGAGTTTCTGGACTGTTGGATAAAGCTACGCTGAGCACCAAAAATCTACATCAATGGCTTCAGAATCAACTGAAGCCACCATGAAACCTTACAAACTTGTGCAATCTTTAAGCGGACATAAACGTGCCGTCTCTAGTGTAAAATTCTCACAAGATGGGAAGCTGTTAGGAAGTTCATCTGCAGACAAGACTATCCGGCTTTGGTCCACTACAGATTTTTCACTCATCAGAGAATTTGAGGGCCATGAGCAAGGGATATCTGATTTTGCATTCTCTTCGGATTCTCATTACATTTGTACTGGTTCTGATGATAAAACTGTGAGGATATGGGATGTTCAAACTGGTTCACTTTTGAAGACTTTACATGGTCATACGAATTATGTTTTCTGTGTGAATTTTAATCCTCAGTCTAATATGATTGTTTCTGGTTCGTTTGATGAGACGGTTAGGGTTTGGGATGTAAAAACCGGAAAGTGTTTAAAAGTACTTCCTGCACATTCTGATCCTGTTACAGCAGTGAACTTTAATCGTGATGGGTCTTTGATTGTGTCTAGCAGTTATGATGGGTTGTGTAGGATATGGGATGCTTCTACAGGTCACTGTATGAAGACGCTTATTGATGATGAGAATCCACCTGTTTCTTATGTGAAGTTTTCTCCTAATGGGAAGTTTGTTCTTGCTGGAACTCTGGATAATACACTGGTGAGTCCTGTAATTTATGAATTGAAGTATCTCTATTTAGTATGCTTATTTGCATTTTGAGCTGTTTGCTTTTGCGTTGAGTTATTAGCTTGGGCCTGATTAGATTTTTGGAAGTGAAGAACTTAGACACCTTGTAAATACGTTTAGCCTTAAAAATCTAGGATTTTGGTCAAGAGGGTGATGCAAGTAAGTCCTTCAGTTTCTAGTACATGTTTGTGGCTTTGTGTGTATGTTCTGTTTTTTTCTTTATCCTTTCTTTGTCGTGTCGATATATGAGATTTTGCAACACAATTTGGTACCTAATGAATGAACTATTAGACAAATGGAGTATGTGGATGAATGGTTGAGCTTAACTATGACCAAAGTATGTCTTATCTGGATGGTTCATGGGCAGGTTATATATTATCCTAAAATGGGATTTTTACATTCTGACACAATCCAAAGGCAATAGCATTGTTGCTCTAGAGCAACAAAATCTTTATACCAATAACTTTAATGCTAACCTTTGACCTTTTCCATTAGCTGTTGCTAAATCTGCTAAGATGTGGTTTATGAAAAATTAAGACTATGCTATATTCTATTAAGATCATAAGGTGTTACGCGAATAAAGAATTAGACTCTCTCTCTTTTGCTTCAGCACTGTTTCATGTTTCACAAATGCCAACTATTTTGAAAAGTGAATTCGTAGATTTGCCAGATGTTAACTAGTTAAGCTCTATCGGGCAATCTATGCACATCAGTCATCTCGTCTAATATAACTTTGTTATCTGTCGAAGTGGAAAGTGTTTATGTTCGACTTCAAGTTTGATGTTTCTTCTTCTCTGTCCACATATTTTTGGTGCCTGCATAGATCTTTGTAGATGACTAGATGCATCCATTTTGCTTGTTGTTTGTCCCAGTTTAGACATGACATAGAACAATGTTATGGTTTCTGAGGTGAAGTATTAATTTGACTTATCATGATGTGCTTTTCTGCAGAGGCTATGGAACTTTTCAACTGGGAAATTTCTGAAAACATACACAGGTCACGTGAACTCAAAATATTGCATATCTTCTGCATTTTCTATAACAAATGGGAAGTATATCGTCAGTGGCTCGGAGGACAATTATATCTACTTGTGGGACCTTCAAACCAAACAAATAGTTCAAAAACTGGAAGGTCACTTGGACACTGTTATCTCAGTCAGTTGTCACCCAACTGAAAACATGATTGCATCTGGTGCACTTGGGAATGATGGTACAGTGAAGATCTGGGCTCAGGAGAAAGACTAATTGCCTGTTAGTATCTTGTTGCATATGTGAGATAGTCATTGCTGAATTAGAGATTTTCCTGGTGGCATGTTGAACAAGGGATTTAATGTTTTCCTTTTCAGCTGTTACATGTAGTTGCTTCATTGTTCAATCAATATGGTGATAATTGTTTTAGAAAATATCATAGATATGTTTGAGTTTCATGGTGATTAGTTATGTTGTCATCAAGGCATATCGTCAATACTGTAAGTCTGCAACAATGAAATGGCAATCTATTCTTTCTCTCTGTTCTTGTTGCAATGGCGGAAATGCCTTTGAAAAATGTTCAGATCCTTCTGGATAAACAATGAAACCCAGTTCATGTAGGTGTTCTTGTTTTCCCCTCCAGGAAACTGGATGCAGTCCCTTGTGCCGCTCTGGAAACTTTTCTATGATCATCATCCCTTTTACTCCGCTTCTTTCCCATCCAGGAAACTGGATACAAATAGTTTTCCATTCAACGCAACTATTCGCCATGCAAAAGAGACGGTTCATTTAAATGCCTCAGGCACCGAGTCTTTTTGACACAGAAAGTTCACCTTGACATGTATTCTGTCAAACATGACCCAGCTTCTGTTTCTCTAGCATTGCTGTTATAACAAGGGAGGTGAAAATGTCAAGATAAAAAAACATATCAAAACACGTTTACCAAGTTCCTTTCTTCTTATCTAGTTGCTTCTGGCTTCTACCATTTTTATTTTAAACATGAAAGAGACGACAAAATAAAGAGTATAAAACAAAGATGAAAATTTCATACAGAATGATAACATTAGGCACGAGAACTAATACCTGAAATGAAATCATCCATAAGTTTAAATTAGAGCATTTTCTGACAACTACTAACTTCCTAGGTAAAAAGTTGTACGAGCAATTAACATTTGCTGAGTTCATCCAAAAATAGAGATTACAGTGGTGCTTGGGCGAAACAAGTTTAAAGAAAGCTAAGCTACATACTAATACTAAACATCCTCTTTGTTGTGGCAGCAGCCCCGACTCCATTTGTGTAGAATCAGCCAGGACAGAACAAGAGGTCGAACAGTATCTGCACCAAAAACAAACTGAGTCAATACTCTTCAATTCACATTGTTGTGCCAGTGTGTGAGAGAAAGAGAGAGAGAGACAGAGTCACACCTTTAATCTTATCCTCCTAATTATCTTCGCTAACTTCGAGACTCTTCAATTGGGAACCCAATCCGTCCTCGTTGTTATCCTCATCCTCATCCTCATTAGACCCCTGGTCATCATCTTCTCCTTCAGGATCGTTTTCATCCAAGGGACCAAGCAAGTCGAGAGATTTCTTAAATATGTCCTTCAGTTCATCAATGCCTTCATCCGATATGTAGTTGCCATTGATGGTCAGCAATTTAAATTCAGGCTTATTAACCACTGCCTGAGCCAAAACTCTTGCCCCGGCCCTTCTCATGGCATTTGTGCTCAGATCGACTTCCTTCAACTGCTTGTGACCGTTTTCCAGTGCCCTGGCAATCATAATTGTGCCTTCGTCCTTTAGTTCGTTCTCTGACAAGTTTAGTTTAGTAAGGGACTCTTTTGCTGCTACGCAAGCAGCTAAGGCGGGAGCGGCTTCTAGAGTGATCTCATTTCCAGCCATATCCAAGACTTCAAGAGATGGAGCGTTCTCCTTGAGTGCATCCGCAAGAGCTATAGCTCCTTCGTTTTCCAGATTTAAGTAACTCAAGTAAATCTCAGTAAGGCCAGCATGAGAAGAAAGAGCTTTACTGAGAGCGACACCAGCTTCCACACCAAACATGTTGTCCCTAAGATCAATCTTTTTCAGATTGGAACACTTCCCTAATGCCTCAACGAGGGCAATACCTCCTTCCTCACCTACCCTAGTAGAAGAACATCGGAAATCCACCAATGCAGGAGATCCTTCTACAACCTTAGCAATATAAACAGCCCCCTCATCTCCTGTCATATTGTTATGGAAATGAAGGATCTTGAGCTTCTCTGTAGAAGGAATTAGCTCAGATACTGCCTGTGCAGCATCCTCAGAGATACCATCATTCATCAAATAAAGCTCTTCCAAATTACTCTGGGATTTCAAAAGCGCATCAAAGGCCCTAACACCCTTCTCCCCCAAGGCATTGTCTGAGAGGTTCAGAGATCTCAACATACAGCCTTCCAATGCCTCTGAGAATATATTCATTACTTCAATGGCTTCATCTTCTGGCCTTCCTGCAATAAAATCTGATAGGTCAACTTCTGTCAACTGTCCCTTAAGAGATGCTAAGATGGGTTCTGCAATACGAGCAGCCTGAAGTCCAAAGCTTCTATTGCTGAAGCATATCTTAGAATATGAGTTCCCGGGCTTTGCCAATGGCTTTAACAGTTCCTCGGCCTCCTCAGCATCAATAAAAGCACGGCGACCTCGAGATATGTCAAAAAACGTTTCGCACGGAGCAGGAACACCCTCTGGTACATGGGCTTCTATACCATTTTGGGTTCTGGAGCCTCTTTTAAGAACTTCCAGCATGAGCTTGCTGGCTTCCTTGGCATAAAGTTGAACTGCTGAGCTTCCATCACCATCAGGCTCCCTCTCGTAATGCTCATTTGCAGAAGCAAAAGCTGAATCTTCAATGTGCTTAGAATTCTCCACAGCCTCCTCTTGGCTTAAGAGACCATATTTCTTAGAGAAAACAGACGGTGTTGACAAATTCTTAGTCATGCGTTCCACCAGCGTCAACCTTGTACTCTGGCTAGGTGGCCACAACTTAATGGAAAAGGAGCGATGCTGAACGTTCTGGGTCTCGGTCTCCATGGTGCCTGCAAAGATATGAGCATTAACTTACAGTACTGATTGACAGAACCAAAAATGTAACTGAGCGATAAACTAATCGTACTCCATCTGATACCAAACTGCAGGTAACCTAAAAGATGCAAGAAAGGCTTTTACAGTTTGCTAATTACTATATGCATTCAGAAGATTACAAAAGCCTAAAGGGCGTAAGACTTCTTATACACACATCCAAACATCCACATGTTTCCACCTAATACATTATCCATACAACATATCTAGAAGTAACAATTAAGTATAACGAGTGAATTAGAAAACTAAATATAACAAACCAAATATGACAATGAAGTTGAACGAGAGCTTAACTCTAGAATGTTTTCACATCAAACACTCACATGTCATTCACATTCAAAAAAACATCATTTGGGTATTTCCTCAAACATCTAAACAACAATTTAGCCCCAAAAAAAACCTATACATCATCAATATAAACCCTAACCTTCAACTATCCAAATCTAATTGTCTGCAATGTAAAATAGAGGGATCCGTTAAAACATACAGATTCCAAACCTAGAAGTCATAGATCTAAGGAAAAATTGAGAATACAGTAAAACCCTAGAAGTTAAGAGATAATAACGCCAACAAAATCTAAAAAAAATGCGATAAAGAAAACGAACAAGAGATTGAGAGAAAGATGAGTACCCGTTTGCTGTTGATTTTTGTTTGTGATTTTTTTAAATTTAGAAGAAATCTAATGAAACTTCTCTTTGAAAGAGATTGTGGAGGGAGGGAGGGGGAACAGGGAAAGTGACAAACCCAAAAACTTGGAGCCAAAATTTATTTAGGTTTTGAGTCTCCACATTTTCTGATTGTAGTTATCGAGATTATGTAATCTTAGTCGTCGATTTTGCGTCCTTGTGACGCTGATATACGGTACAGGATTGGACTGTTGAAAAGTGAATACAACTATACTACGCCCGAAGGGAAAGTAGGCCTGAGTGTTAAAATGGGCCTCAATTAGAGTTTGGCTATATAAACCCATAGTTAGAGATTTTACCTAGAATCCGATTAAGTGGTGCTATCAAATAAACCGATGATGGGTGCAAGTTATGAAATTTGTGGAAATTGAATAAATAGCACTCATTTTTCATAGGATTTACAAATGCTCTTATCCATCAATAATTATACCCCTAAACTTTTAGAAAGGAATCAAATTAATCATTGATACCAAATTTGCCCACCCCGTATAATAGATTATACTTTCTTGACAAATGCAATCGTTTAATTTTAGATCAATAATTTGTCTCTCCAACTCTCCCAACGACAACCACCACCACATCTCCAACGCCGCCATCACCATTTCCATCGCTACCGTCAAGCAATCTTAAAACATAATCTCAAATTAGAGATTCAGAAAATATAGTTTAATTTACATTTCGAGATAGATTTTCTGGAATTCAAAGGGAAGAATTGATGAGATTCAACATCAACATAAATTATTTTGAAGAGTTCATCTTCGAAAACGGTTGAACTGGTAAGATTCCTTTATCATTATCCTTTTAACACAACTTAAAGTTTCGATTCATGGATTTCAGATTTGAAATTTCTTAAAAACTAATTTTTTATATAAACATTAAAAGTTCAATTTCAACTCCAATCCCTTATTTAATTGAGATTTGTTGCTGATATTTCAGGTTTTTTTATTTAGAGGACGATAATAATGATCTTAATATGGTTGTTGGGGTTGCAATTGCTTATGATCTTGTTAAGTACACCTGTAGTACCACAAAGGAGAGCAGAAACGAGAAGGTCTATCCACTAGTAAGTCTCGATAGGAGAGTAATTGTATTCGGTGGTATGAATACAACAGAAGATTTGTGAATGCTAATCCCATAACAATACATGAGTATATTCTGTTTTAAATGGTTGATATCAAACCAGAAAAATGGTTGCATCAGTTTCTCATTTTTATGTGCTATTTATCTTGAATGGTGTATCATTTAATTTAAACATTTTCATGAGTTTCTTTGATTATTAGTTTTTCCTGAGAAACCATAATTTTATAGGTTATACATATTTTAATTTCAGGTTAGATGAGATGGGTACTTGTCGTCTGAAGTTATTGTTCAGACTTGAAACTTGGCGCATAGTACCATCTCCATGACTACAGGCAAGGATGTTTATCCTAATTATAAACGTTTCAGGTGCTTTTTTCAACGGCGGAGGAAGATAATTAATTATGGTGGAGAGTTGTCAATGGTGGAGACACCCATGGACTGCAGGTATGTAATTCTTGTTTGTGTTGGTCATGCTCATTTTCTTTGCATATTCCTAAGCCTAATTCACCGCGAGTTCACTGAGAAATGATTTATTGTTAGTTGTGTGTAAAGTAAGGGAAGTTGGTGTATGTAAATATTGACATATGAGCTCCTGATACTTTTGAAAACCAATTGTAACTTGATGTGTAGTGGTTAAACGGTGAGCGGAATGAGATTGCAGTTGCAATTTATGTTTCTACTTCTTAAGTTGAGGGTGCAAACGAGACTTTGGCTCTTGTTAATTTAGTTTTCATTGGATTTACTCTATGTTCTAGGTAAGAGATGTATATGGTTTAGCTTCATCACCGTTGACCATACATATGCCCTTTGTATTGATATGTTATTTTTTGAATTAGTATTGCAGTTTGAACATAAAGCATATATTTTTTTTGTTAATTTCGAGTCTAATCATGAAATTCTATAGTAAATAATATGTAGTCATTTTTGAATGTGGTGATAACTTGTTACACTTTCTTTGATAATTAGAGGAGGTTGTGTATCTATATATATTTTTGTGGCGCCTTGAATCCATCCACTTCCTATGTAGTTCACGTAAGAGACAAACCAACTATTCTATATCATGAAATTACTTTTACTGATGCCTTTAGCTTTTTGCTTTGTAATATGAATGATATTCATAGAATTGTATTGTATTTTGATGTTGTGATGATATATCGGTTTCTCTATAGTTAGCACTAGCTATATTTTAAACCACCGACGAGCTTCTAGTTTTGATTAGCTTACAAGATTATATATATGTCTTTGTCAGGAAGCATGACGATGTGACATTTGTGGTTGCAGATCAGGAAGGGGGTTCCGTAAGTAGCTCAAATTTTATGTTTGTAGTCCTTGAGTACATTTACCTTTTTTATTTTTGAGTTGTTTTGCTTGCTAAGGAAAAAGCTAAGCTATCTGAATGTAGCTAGTTTTTTCTTACAAGAACCTTATGTGTTAAAAAATTAACCTTGGTCATCCCACTATTTTCTTTTTAATCAATATGCTTTTCAGGTCTATATATGAGGCTCATTACATCATATCTGGTTGCCGGCTTCCCCGCCTCTTGCAAGTGATCTTTGTTTCCCAAGGTTTGTATATTTTTTCAAGCACAATTAATTTTTTTTTCCAGGGAGTACTTGTGTTGGTTCTAATGTTCCACAGTTTAGGGAATCAACACCAAATATTTGTGTATCAACAATAGAAATTGACCTTAGTTGAGGGAGTCAACAACCAATGTTTGTGTATCAACAATAAAAATGGTAGTCAACAACCAATATTTGTGTATCAACAATAGAAATTGATCTTAGCGTAAGGAGTCAACAACAAATATTTGTGTATCAACAATAGAATTTGACCTTAGTTTAGGGAGTCAATAACCAACGTTTGTGTATCAACAATAGAAAAATGGAATCAACAACCAATATTTGTGTATCAACAATAGAAATTGATCTTAGTGTAAGGAGTCAACAAAAAATATTTGTGTATCAACAATAGAAATTGACCTTAGTTTAGGGAGTCAACAACCAATGTTTGTGTATCAATAATATAAAAATAGAATCGACAACCAATATTTGTGTATCAACAATAGAAATTGATCTTAGTGTAAGGAGTCAACAACAAATATTTGTGTATCAACAATAGAAATTGACCTTAGTTTAGGGAGTCAACAACCAATGTTTGTGTATCAACAATATAAAAATGGAATCAACAACCAAATTTGACAAATATTTTTGAACTTTTGATTTTTTGGATCAACTTCAGTTGTTAACACCTGGTGGGGGCGGCGGCGGCAACAACAATGGTGGTGGTGGAATATTATTGGTGGTTGTATTTAGTAAGTGGTGGTGGTGGCGGAGTGGTGGTGGTGGTGGCGGTACTGTTTGTGGTGGTGAAATGGTGCTACCGGTGGATTTGTGTAATAATAAAAAAAATCTATTTTTTAATGGATAAGATTTTTAAATGAAAAATAATATTATAAGTGAAGGTATTAAAGTAATCTATTTTTTAATGGATAAGTTATTTAAATAATAGGGGTATTTATATTGTTGTATAAGGATATATTTATTGAGTGTCAAAACTAAGGGTATTTAATAAATTTACCCTTGAAAATTTTCCCTTTTTTGGGTGATCGTGACGTTCAAATATATGCATAAAATCGAACTTCTTTTCTGGTGAACACCATGATCAGGAGGTTAACGGCTCGCCAAATCACCATGATCAGGTAATGCCTTGCAAAATCAGCATGCATGAGAAAGTGTCAACGATAAATATGAAGAAACAACTAAATATCTATATTTGTTTTAAATAATATAATAATAAAAAAAATCTGAAATATCGTTGCTAGGAAATTCCAACAAAGAAACATACGAGGTCAGTTTTAATAATGCACCAATATTCCTTACAAAATCCCATTGTTAAGCTTTTTAGCCCTGAAGATTTATTGCACAAACATTTTGATGATTCGTTGAGTTTCAACTCTTCTAAACGTCTCTTAAGCCGTGTTTCTGTTTCTTCATCACCTGATTCAATCTCATATTCTCAAATCTAGGGATCTGATGATTAGTATGTATGAAAAAAAATCATCATAGTCATTCAGCTCATACTTTTTTCTTTAATTTAGCCTTTTGATGGAAGCATTTTGTTTTCAAGTCTCTTTTTTCGTATTCTTTTATTGTTGTTATTGTTAACTATATTTTTTTCCTTTTTTTTTATAGACAATTGCTTCAATTTCACTTCATCATCTATTCTTTCGACCAACTTCTTCATTAAAATAAATTATAACAGATAATTTAGCATGTGTCTTATCTCTAAGTTCTTGTTATTAAATTAAAGCTTTATCAAGAACTTCTACTTTACCTAAGAGTGATTTAACTCTCTTCAGCTAAATCATTTAGTTGCACATTCTTTTCTCTGGTCTCTTGTCCAAAAGTATTAGTTTTTGTTTTCAACCTCTAAACCTCGGTAAACAGAAGACTAATAGGCTTTAGGAGTTTTGCCAACTCTTTTTCAGCACCGGACATCTAATATGTGCTTTCAATTATCTTATTGGGATTCATCAGAAGCATACTATGTTTTTTCAATTATTTTATCTCGAGAGCTCTGAGAGGAAGATACAACAACATATGCAACTTATGGAATTCCCTAACTAGGTGACACGTTAATAAATTTATTATTAGGTTCTTCCATAACCATGTTTTATCCCTGAAGATTTACTACACAAACATTTTTATGACTCGTTGAGTTTCAACTTCTTCTAAAAGTCTCTTAAGCCGTGTTTCTGCTTCTTCATCACCACTATGTATAAAACAAATTCATCATAGTATTCAACTCAAACTATTTTCTTTAAGTTAGCCTTTTGATGGAAGTATTTTATTTTCAAGTATTTTTTTCGTATTCTTTTATTGTTGTTATTGTTAACTATATTTTTTTCCTTTTGTTATAGATAATTGCTTCAATTTCGCTTCATCATCTATTCTTTCGACCAACTTCTAGAATAAATTATAACAGATAATTTAGCCATCGTCTTATCTCGAAGTTCTTGTTCTTGAATTAGAGATTTGTCAAGAACTTCTACTTTAACTGAGAGTAATTTATTCTCTTCAACTACATTATTTAGTTGCATATTCTCTTCTCCAGTCTCTTGTTCAAAAGTATTGGTTTTTGTTCATAATCTCCGAACCTCGGTAGACAGATTAATAAGCTTTAAGAGTTTTGCCAACTCTTTTTCAGCATCAGACATATAATATGTGCTTTCAATTATCTTATCTGGAATCATCAGACATATAATATATATTCTTTCAGTTATTTTATCTTGAGAGTTATGAGAGAAAAATACAATAACATATGCAACTTTTGGACTTCCATAACTACGTGACACGTTAATAAATCATTATTAGGTTCTTCCATAACAATGTTTTGATTCATTGTCCCAATAGGTTGGCTTGCACCAAACACAGATTGTTAGATCTTATCATGTTTGCCTACCTCATACCAATTTAAATGACGAGGTTATCGATTATGCCATAATTTTTCTTAGTAACCTATATAGACACACCTTGTATAATTCTACCAGAACAATAAAGGCCAAAGAATTACATCAACAAGATGTAACTTAGTATATATTCTATGTTCATGAGCAAACTGTTAGAGCATTGCTCGGTCGAACTCGCATGTGTTGCTATCTCAAGCATGTTTGTCAATATTAGTGATCAAAACTATACGTCTTGATTTCTAGTTTACTTATGACTAAGTCTCGGTCTAGGATAGTTAAGTATAGTTGAGCTCCAGACTCCATGGAGATTATCTTACAAATACGAAGAACTACCCAAGGAACCAGTGGAACTTCATCCTACCAAAATGTATGTGGATACTTAAACTTATCTATCACTCAAAAGCCTATTTATCTCATACTCTTGAGATAAAAGTCGTATAAGTATGATAGTTTTCATACATACACATTTGCTATTTCAAGCCGAGTTTAATCTCCTATCTATTTATAGAAATATGAGTTGGTAAGCTTTCTATTTAACCACTTTTCATATTTACCCGTAACGAAAGTCATGATGACGTTTCAATCTTGAAAATAGCTTTGATGACGATAGTCGTGAATAACGATTGTTATAACATTATAGAAGAATGTTTCAATGATTGAAATGTAGAGTTGAGATTACGTAAACATCTATGGATATAAGAATATATAGTGTGTTCGCACATTAGTGTATAAATCCATGTACCGAAAACCAAGTGCGTGCATATGTGTGCATACGGTATTGGTGAAGGAGACAGGTTGGGTATGCGTACCCGCGGAAGTTTTTGAACCTAGAATTTCTGCTGAGAAAACTGTCAAACCAGTCACCTTAGGTACGCGTACCCATACGTGTACCCACGGAAGTTTTCGAACCGAAAATTTTGCTGAGTTTGTAAACTCAAATCCGGGTACGCATACCCAAGCTGGTTATATTTCTCAAATCGGTAGATCATGAACTTAAAAAATAAATCAATAAGGAATGCGATCTTTGCAAACCGTGGCTATATTGTTCATGAATTAATTCGAGTAAATCAAACCAATTTTGTTTCAATTGTGTCTATGTATAAATATCTAAGCAATTGAACAACTCTTTAACTAGTTCGTTTGAGTCATTTGAACTAGTTGTGAAGAAGACGAATATGGTTGATATGAAAGTGCTTATATGGCTAATCTTTGGTTAAATATTTGTGAACCAACCAAATGTACACGTTTAGGTACGTTTACTCAAACCTAAATGAAATACATTTCATTTGTGTGTGACAAGTTAAGTTTCGATCTAGTAGTTGAAAGATATTAGCTTGGATAAATCAGGTTTTTCATCTAACGGTGAATATTGAATGCTTTGTTATTAAGGTAACTTAGATTGCAAACCCTGATTTGAAAACTATACAAAAGATACATCTAGCAACTGGAAAAAAAACTAATCCCCACACCTCCTGTGTGATACTAGTTGGTTTTGCTAGAGTCGATTCTCCTTTAACCTTAGGTTTCTTCTCGAGACCTTATCGGTTAACGACTTAAAGACTTCATTGGTATTGTGAAGCCATACGAAACTACTTCTCTTGTAGTTGAGCGATCTGATCTTTCCATTTTCTATCGTACGAGTTCAATTAAATAATTGGCTTGAGATTATATCTTCGATAGGGCAAGATGAAAAGAAATCACAAACATCTTCGTCTCATCGTTTGTGATTCCGCAATATCTAGTTTCGCTACTATACGATTTATATTATTGTAAGGTGATCAATAATTCTTAGCAGTTCTTCGGTAATATAAGTCCGGATTATTGATTAGTTCATGTTCACTTTGATTTTATCAAAAGACAGAACAAAACTCGTAGTTTTATCTGTGGGAGACATATTTATATATTATCGTAGAATTTTCTGTGTGATACAGATTTGTTTATTAAAATCTTCGACTTTGGGTCATAGCCACTCTTGGTTGTAGGTGAGATCATCTAAGGGAATCAAGTACGTAGTCTCCTACATGGATCAGAGACGTAAGGAGCGTAACTATACCTTGAATGAGTGTGATATTGATTAGGGTTCAACTACAGTCCAGACCGAAGTTAGTTTGTAGTGGGCTAGTGTCTGTAGCGGCTTAATACATTGTGGTGTTCAATCTTAACTAGGTCCCGGGGTTTTTTTGCATTTGCGGTTTCCTCGTTAACAAAATTTCTGGTGTCTGTGTTATTTCTATTCCATATTATATTTTGTTATATAATTGAAATATCACAGGTAGTGCGTTGTATCGATCAATTATGAAATCCAACCTTCAATTGTTGATTGGAAATTAATTGATCTTTGGATATTGGTCTTTAGTACCATCCAAGTTTATATTTCTTGTATTTGATAAAGGCTCACATATTTCTATTTGTTTGAGTATATATCAAATCGAGAGATAGAGATATTAACTCCTTGATATACTTTTTATTAATATTGAGTCTTAATATCTAGTTGATTATCTTAAAAGTATATTCGAGTTAGTCCATACGGATTGCAAATCGAAATATAGGGTGAGGTTGTTAGACCCCCGTATTTTCAATTGGTATCAGAGCAGACAAACACATTAAATACCTTATAAGTTTGTGTTTGTAGCTATATGATTATGGATGAGTCTATATCTAATGACGCATTACCAATTCAAAAACGCTTAGAGATGGATCAAAGTTGTAGCTCTTCTGAGAAACGTCGTGTTTCTTCTTCACTTCCTAAAACCCATGAGCAACTGAGAATCTCGCCTAGATGAACAGTTGAATGAACTTTTAGATGAAAGTGACTCTGAAGAAGAAATCAATGTTCATGAAGAGATATCACAATATATTAAGTTTTTTGTTTACCATCTATAGAAAAAGAAGCCAACGTCCTATCTGGCTAAGTTTCTAACTCCTCTCTGTCGAGAAAACAAAAGGTTGAGAAAACTCTTTAAGGGTTATGATAGTGGATATAGTCTACTGAAAACACTTGTTAAAGATCGTGAAGAAGATGTACGTTCAAAAAATTCCGAATGTGAAAATCTTCGTCGTAATCTTTTCTTACTAAAAGAAAAACTTACGGAATCTGAAGCAAGGTGCGATTCTCAACAAAACTGTTTTAATAACAGAGAAAGTGTTTTTCTGTCCAAAGAAAAACAATTAGAGGCTGATTTAGCTACTTCTCTTGATAAAATCAAGGTGTTGGAAGATGACTTGAAAAAGTTCAATACTAGTTCAAGCAATTTAACCACTATGCTAGGAGCAAGTAAAAATCATCGTGATACACGAGGATTGGGCTATAAGGGAATATATGCTCCAAGTATTAGCAAAGAGGTAAAAAATTTCAAGGTTAGTGATTCTTCTCAACAAAAGGCAGTCAAAGTTCGAAAGAGCAATGTATATCAACCTCCAAAGTCAGCACATACATATCGAGGTAAGAATATTCCTTATGTTTTCCACTATTGCGGAAATAAAGGTCACCTAGAAAGGAGATATCGTTTTCGTATAAGGAATGAGAAACTTCATGATGTTCTTGTTTGGGAATCACAATAAGTTGTGAAACCTAAATCATATGTTAAGACTAATCTCCTTAACATTACAAGTTGTAACTGTCCAACCTTTAGG
This sequence comes from Papaver bracteatum, assembly GCA_023529315.1. Lineage (NCBI taxonomy): Eukaryota > Viridiplantae > Streptophyta > Magnoliopsida > Ranunculales > Papaveraceae > Papaver > Papaver bracteatum. The sequence goes on from JAJJWX010004168.1 coordinate 121,377, forward strand.
CAAAGGAATCAGTGTTGTGATCAACCTAGATTTTCCTATAAACGTCATATAAATTATTTTCACAATCGTAATAGTTATCAAAAGGATAACTTCGTAAAGACGAAGACAAGATCCGATGCACACAATTGGAGAAAGACTAACCGTCCAACCTTTAGGCAAAGTAATTAGTGTTGTGATAAATCTAGATTTTCCTATAAAAATCATACGAATCCTTTTCACAATAGTAATGGTTATCAAAAGGATAACTTCGTAAAGACGAAGACAAGATCTGATGTTCCCAATTAGAGAAAGACTAACTTGCAAAAGAAAAGTCAATCCAATTCTCTTCCGAAAATTCTATAAGAGAGTAATGGGAAGAAGGTTTCGGTTGTTCCTAAACGCACTCAGAAGTGGATACCAAAGAAAGTCAATGATTTTTTGAGTGTGAAAAGGAATGATCTCCCAGAAAGTTCCATGACTATGGAGAAGGCAGTATCCATGATGTTGGAACTTAAAAAGTTCTTTGGAAAGATGGATTTGGATATGAAAGGTTCTAAAAGCGATCTCTTTCATGATAATCCAAAAGTCACTTGTGGTGAGCAAGACATTGTTCACCTCAACACAACTTAATTGTGTTGTAAGTGCATCCTCACCAAGAAATGCCCTGTTATGTATACGGTGAGGGAAGCATGAGAATTGGGGCGCACAGATTATGTTTGGTAAGTCTGTAGAATTCGATTGAATTTATCTAAAAAGGTATTCTATAAACTTGAGAAAGATTTATGTTTTTATTATTTGCTTAGAGTACGTATAATGATCCATGTATCTTGCTTATCATTCATTTCTACCTAACTTGTTTTGTGTTTAAGATTCTTAAGTGTTTAGGTTTGGAAATATTATTTCGGGATGTTTGGACTTCATGGTACACATACAAGGTATGCATAACATCTTTTAAAATCAAAATCCAAGGGTTTAAGTACGCATACCCGTTTGCACACTGCTCCAGGTCACGAAAATTCGTTTGCAAACCCATATGCATACTGGCCTTTAGACGACGATATTCGGTAAACTTGTTTTGGACGCATCTTCTTCGTACGAACTCGGAATGACCTCATTATTTTTTCATTCTCGTTCTATTTTAATTCTATTTAAATTGGAGATGAGAATTCCTGAATTTGGATGAGTTAAGATTAGTATTTGTCCTGTCTCTTGTTTTTGAGTGTTTTGCTCCGTTTTGTCGCACTTGTTCCACTGATCTTGGACTTGGAAACTTGGATTCATGGATTACTACTCTTCTAATCTCATTTGTAGATTTTACAAGAATGTTGTTGGTGAATCACAAAGAAGGAAGTTCAAGAATGGGAAGTAGTACGTATTACTATAGGATTCTTGAATGTTCACAATCATTTTATGTGAACTATGGTGCATGGTCGTTAATGACTTTGTATGTTCTTCTTTGTTAAGAAAATATTTTTACATGCCTTTGGTATTTATTCTTGGTATAAATCAAGGTGAAAAAGATTGATTATATCCTCTAAGGACAAATCATCTTATATGTGCATTACGAGTTTGTCTTGATACCTAGGAAACTTCTTAAGAGAAATTTTATTCTTGTTTTTGTTTAAGAAGGATAACTAGGGTTTGGAATAGCCATTATTGTGATTACACATAGCTATGTCCAACGTTTTCATATTGCAATATTTTTAGATTTATTTATTTAAATTCTAAAGTTGATTTAGAAGATGATGATTGCAGTATTAATCTTTATGGTTTTATATATTGCAATATGTTATGAGATATGTATGTTTGCGTCCGTGAACTATTATTGTCCCTTACTGATAGATGCATTTATGTGTCTAATTTGTCTTCAATGTTTCATATTGTTAGTGCTTGATTTTGTACTCATTATGGTGTTTTTATGTTTTTGTAGGTGTTTTTGGAGGAATACACTTGTGTGGAAAAAGTTGCTCAAAAAGTGTTTTTTGGACCCCGGGAGAAATTACTAAAAGCACCCTCAATTTGGATAAAGGGCACCTCAAGGCACCCCAACTGTTAAAGCCGCCCGCGTTTTAGATCAGGGCACACCATCTTCACCATTTTGAATAACAGAAATTGGCGGGAAAAATGCGTTTGAAACTGGCAGAATTAGGGTTCGAATTTTGAAGGTGTTCTAGTGAGATTCAATGACCGAAACTCATTGGGGTTGTTCTTCTTAGCTAAACAGGGCTGGTATATGCCTTTTGTTCGACTAGATTTGGCTGGATAATCCGAGAGAAGAAATCAGAGCTGCACGTTCATGGAAGAAATATTCACGGGTTTGCATGAGTTATGGATAATTTGAACGTGTTGTGTGCATGTTTGTTGACTCGAGCAACAACCAGGAATGTGTAGGAGCCTATTTAGAGTGTTACGGAAGAAAATTAACGCGTGAGATGGCAAAGAAGGGAAGAAAATATTACCGAGAATATATTATTTACTGCCGAGCAATGGGAGAATTTTGGGGAGTTATTGTCGAGATTTCTAGACCCTGTAGAGTATAAAAGAAGTTCTTGGAGGTCAGAGAAGAGGACGGAGGGTTTGGATAGAGAAGAGTGAAGAATCATTAATTTACACGATATTTTTCTGCTGGTGTTTAACTGAAGAACACGAAGAACAGATGGCCAAAAATCGTCGTTCTTAAACAGTGTAAACGACATCAAGCTGGGGTCGCAACGCTACAGAACCAGTGACGCATACCTGTTATCGTTCTTTGTAACAGTGTTTTGCAACATTTATAAACGTTGCAAACACCCGATTTTCAATTTATTTTCACTCTATTCATCTTTGTAAGCATATTGTGAGCAATAAAAAATCAATTTGAGCGTGTTTCCAACATGATGTGCTAGACCCATCCTCTGGGGCGACGGAGAAAGCTATCTTGCCAATGAAAAAGTGGTAATTCATAATTATTTAATTTGTGCAATTTTGAATTATGATTAATTGCCTACATTGAAAATAGATTTTATGATTTTTGTTAAACAATTGTATTTTCTATTGATGGAATATGCTTGGCCTAGGGTTTTTGATATCCCATGCTTTGGATTAACATTTGTTGTTTCTAAAAAATCTACTTTTGCAATAGTTGAGAATCAAATTGAATGTGTGAAATTGCATGATTGTAATTAGTATCACTTTGGAATTGGTGAATAGCGGAATCCTAGCCCCAGACTCTCCATAATTCTCACATTACCTTTTATTTTGAGTTTGTTATATTTTTTTTGCTTTAAAAATTAAGTCTAAAAATCTGCTTTCACAAGTCTCAACGAACCTACTATTACTACAACATCATTGAAAATACCATCACTTACTATGTCAAAAGTTATCTCTTTTATATTGTTAGAGCATAGCTCGGTTGAACCCACCAAGCGTTGGTATGTCAAGTTTGGTTGTCATATTTTAGTGAGCCAATACTCATTTAAGAGTCGCTTGATTTAAATGTACTAGAGTCAACTTCGTATAGGTTAGATTGAAAGTATTAGGATGAGACATTATAAGTATTGCAAAGACTTGAAGAAGTGAAGAAGTACGGAGCTACAACCACAACATCATCCTTCCACTTGAGGTTAGTGATATTTGACTTGAACTGTTTCATTCCCTAACGTCTCTTTCAAGTCGTGCATATTGAAAACATAAAACTGCGAAACATGAACACTCTAGATATACATAGTATTAAGGAATACAATATGAAGTTTCTTGCTTAACCATTAAAGTTTGTATATGAGACATCAACATAATCGTATGAATGCTATTGTGATTATGTATGGGTATGAGGTGAGGATTTCATCCTAGGAAATAATATTTTTACATGTGTTTTAAGGAAGTAAGTTCATGATATGTGTTGTGAACCGAAAAGGAAATCTTCAGGTGTTATTGGGGATGTTCTTCATTGCAAATCTTATGAATGACCAATATGTCTGGTTAGTATAACCTCTCATGACTTGTTTGTGTTCTTGGTAAAACTATTCACATGAGGCCTGACTTATGTATTGGTATGACTTTTATTAGTGAAACCGATCTTAGAGTAATCACCTGGGGTATGATCAGGTTTGTGAGTGTCTGACCAAATTTAGGAAAGGGGAACCGATCCTATGAAGAGGTGAAATACATCACAAGGGGGAACCGATCCTTGTATAAGGTGCAACAAGGTTTATAGAAGAAAGGGGAACCGATCCTATGAACATGTGCAACACGTTTTTAGGAAAGGTGATAGGTGTCTAAAATGCCTGGATATTTATCTATTGTTTATGCTTTCTTTGCAAGTTTTCTTGTAAATTATATATCTTATGTTTTCTTTTGAGTTTATTAGGTGCAATGGAGTCGTTTGAAGCAAAAGAAGGAGAAATTACCCATTTTGAGCAAAAAGGCAACAAGGTCAATTCACAGGCGATATTTGGAGCATGCTAGGCTGCGGAAGAGGAGTTATGCATGAAATTAAGCTGTCAGTCTCCTAGAGATGACAGAACTGAGCATCTGGGTAGCCCTTATCCAGAAAATGTGTGTACTATTAGCACCCAAACTGGGGTGGTCCCTATCCCAGGGGTGTAGTCGTCCAACCCTAATGCATATAACCTAAAATTGAGAGGAGTTTTCCTCTCATTCATTCACCTGAAACTAAAAGAAGCGGTTGCTGCTGTTGTAACCAAGAGAAGAAAAGTAAATTGATGCTGCTATGATCGAGAAATTCAGGGAAACTGAGAGACGGAAATTGAAAGGAATTGGTGGTAGATTTGATTAGGGTTTTCTGGTGATGTTGTCTATTTAGAGAATAAATTAAAGAATAAAATGAGTTGCTGCTGATGGTAATTCACAGAGAAGAAGGTCGTGATCAAATGGGTCGTATTGAGAAGTTAGGAGATGATGTTTATGCTGCCAGAAAATGGGTTCTGGTGCTGATTGGTGTCTGTTGCCTTAATTTATCAAGAATCAGAGATGGGTGTTCTAGATTTGAACTGACTGCTAGAGGTTAATGAAGATAGTGGAGTTTGGTTTCAGGAGAGACTCGAATTCAAAGAGAAAATGTGATGAATTAGAGATGGGTTTGAGTCTGATTTCAATATGGAAATGATTTTGGTGTTACTTCCATGGTCATGATGGCTATGTTTGTTTGCAGTATAGGTTTGATTTGAAATTGAAGATGAAAGAAAGGGTTTGTGCGATTTGGAGTTGGTATTCACTGAGAAATACGAGAAGAAGAAGAGATGGCGTTATAGGCCTTGCTATGGTCCTAATGAAGTGGTTTCTTTGTTGCAGTTAAGAATTGAGCATTGGTATGATTGTGTGTGGGTTAGAACAGGTGAAGGCTTAAGTAATTGGCATGGAAATGACAGTTAGGAATAAGAAAATGGCAGCAGTGTAATCTTGTTGGTGCTTGAAGCAATGGTGATGACGTGGAAGTAACGCAGTGAAGGGAATGAGTTGTATGGAATGTGCATTTTGTGTAGGGTAAGAATCAATTGGTTGGCCTGAAGATGTTGCTTTGAGTTGAGGTTGGCAATGAATTAAAGGTGGACTGCAGGTCCGAGACAGGGAAGGTAATAAGAGAGAATGGAGTTGATAAAATACACAAAAATGGATTTAGAATTGGTAGTGCTGAGAATATCGATTATGAGCAGCTGTCGGTGGTAGTCGAGTAATGCTTTGCAGTGATTGAAGATAGCTGATGATGCAGTTTCTGGTGGTGTTTGCACAAGTTGGTGTTGCTGTGTGTGCTGCCATGGTTTTTGTAATGAAAATGATAGAGTAACTAGTGAAAGAATATGCAGTAACATATGGGGGTTTGAGCTTACGGAATTGCGGCATCTTGATTTACAAGATGACTGTGAATTGCAACTCAGGGAAGCTACATGATTGAGGAGTTGCAACTGGTGGTGCATGGAGAAGCTGTTTCTTCCAGTTTCTAAGGCTACAAGAAAGAATAAGAAGTGATGGGAACTGCTAATGGTTGGTGGCAAGCTGAACAGTGCGTTGCAGAGAAGTGGCTTAAGAATAAACCTTGGATTTTTGGTGTTACATTTGAAATGGGAGCAAGCAGAGAAGATGCTATATGGTTCTGTTTCCGTGAGTTGGTTTGGATTGATTGTTGAAGCTATGGTTGGAGTGGTTGCAGGCATGTATTGCACTGGATATATTCAAGGGAAGTGGAATGAATGAGACTTAATGACCTGAGCTATGAAATGGAAACAGTGCCTGAACAAGACTGCAACAACAGTGCGAAAAGTGAGCGTAAATGGCGAGCCGGTGGTACTAGTTATGGTTGCCGAATTTCGGATTTTGAAGCATGGATCGTAATGTTTCAGTCAATCATAAAGGAAGAACGTGTTGGATGCAATAGTTGGCCGCTGTACAAATGAGCTATGAGTCATGCTTTTGGGCACGTTTCCGCAAGAATCCAAGAATTGGTTAGATGGTTCATTTGTGATGTATGGCTTTGAATTGTGAGTGTATGAACTGCAGAGAAGGATAGTGAGTTTCTGGGAGTTACGATAGTCGGACACATACTCAAGTGGTCGGAGATAGTTTCCCGGTGGCCGGATTCCGGCAATGGAGGCCGGATTTCGGTGATGATGTCATCAATTAGGCGACCAACTTTGGACCCAGAATTTCCAGAGAAGAGATGTTTTAACACATGGGCTTGGTGGATCAATTGGAGAGGGTTTTGAGAAGACTTGACCTACTTTTGGAAAGAGTATCCTTTTGGAATGGAAAAAACATATAATGAGAAAAGTCTTTCTTTAAACCTAGATATATCTCCATTAGGGAGAGCTTCTACTTTTGTTCTAGGGTTTCACATGATAGTTCTTCTTTGCTTTCTATGATGATTTCCAAAAACACAAGTAACTAAGTTTTATTATTGGTTAAAGATGTAGTTGGATTTTGCAACCAAGTTATTGATTTTATGAATTAGTTTTCTCTCCATATTATCGCTCACTTTCTACGGTTTATAATAATTGCATGATTGATGTATTGCAATATGATTGAATGTTTGTTTAGTTAAGTCTAGAATTAATTGAACTCACATCCATATCTATAATTATTTTAGGGTTTATCATCAAGCGATAACCTTGAATACTAGTAGCATGATATGATTACTGTTTGTAGTGATACACTCTTGTAATCATATGTAGAGTTTGACCATTGTCCGAATTGTCATGCGCAATGTATGACAATTGCATTGATTAGCCTATTTCTGAAACTTAATGCTCCTAGGAATTGAACTTAATTAGCGCAAGGCGTTAGGTTATTCTTTAGGTAGAATTCACATACGCATCTCTAATGTGTGTGTTGATGACTTAGGAAATTTACGGAGTATTCTTGCAATAAGGTATTCTAGGGCTTTTGATGATTATGAGATTAAATATGAATTCTATTCATATATTCAAAAACTTGTTTACAATTGAAGATGAAACCTTTACCCAATATTTCACATCCTTGATTTGTTTGCTCTATTTATTTGTTTTGCTTTTATATTTATTTTTAGCTACATAAAAATCAGAAAATCCCCCCTTATTACTTATAGGAAACCGAAACAACTTGAAAACCTTAGTCCTCTCTGTGGGAACGATCCTTTCTTGCCCTTGCTATATTTTATATTTTGAGTAGTGAGAAAGTTATTTATTTTTGACGCATACGACAACGATCAAAAGGGGGAACCGATCTTATGGACATGTGCAGTGTATACAAGTTAGTTACCAAATATGTGGGGAACCGATCCTAGTACCTAGTGAGCTGTATCTTTGGTAAGCTAGTGTGACTATGCACAGTACTCATATGGAGGTAGAACCAAAACTTGTTTTGGTAGAACCGTTACACCCATGGTTTGTGATTGAGTGTCACTTCATCAATCACATAGTTCTTGAAAGTCAGATGAACCAATTCTAAACTTGTTTGGAAGTGTGGTAAATCGGTTTCAAGTGAGTAAGTATGAAAAAGTACTTGCAAGAGTAAGATGTCGACACACTTTGAACACGCGCATTAATGGGTATTCTTTTGTTGTTCAAAGATATTCCTTAACAACTAAGAAGGAAGTAAATCCCAAGATTGAATTTAAATAAGTTAAGAATCTTTTAATTAAGGATTTTAATTATATATGGAAAATAAGAATTAGTAATGTGCATTTGCTAGTTAAAGATTTTTCAAGGAGATTTCGATCATTATATTTGGACAGTGCATTCTCAGGAATTATGAAAACCGAATTTGGGTTAATATGGAAAAGTATCTTGAGAATATTTTCGGTTTTGGAAATTCCTTGGTGTCCAAACTTCCTTGTCTATAAATACTTTGAGTTTGCCTTTCTAGCAAACTAATCCTTCATGACAGTAAACTTCCTCTGTTGTACTGTTACTGGTGAAGCCGCCTATCGGAGAGGAGAGTAATCTAATTAGGTGAAATCTCTTACGGTCGCTCAATTTAAAGTCTTCTTTGAGATTGAGAAGCTCTAGCGCGACCCGTTAGTGGGAAACTAGATATTGCGGTTTATCTTTAGTTTTCATATTGATTTGATTGACTAACGGTGATTGAACTTTGATTGCACCTAGTTTGTTTATGCTTCAGAATATTCTCTTCTGATATTAGATTCACTCAAACTAGTTCAAGGTTTCGACATGGATCTTTAGACTGTTATTAGATCTAAAGACGATCTTTTGATAATCCATTGTTAACAAACTCTGTCATGTATGTGATTGATCACAAGAGATTCAAGTAGTTGTGTGCAGGTGTTTATTGAAGATCTAAGAAGATTTGAAGACAAAGAAGAGATAAAAGATTTCTGACTTGGTTTTATAATATTTGGTGTGCATAATACTTGTTTGGGTAAAATAGTTACCAATTAATAATCGGTTTATCCTTGTGGTAGATTGGATTGATTAATTAAGAAGATCGGCATCAACACAGTTCTTTGGATTAAGAGTGTTGTTGGCTTAATCTTAACGATTACCTTTGGGTGATTGAATATAAGATAGATCTTGGAACCTGGCAAAGGAGTTTATGTTAAGATAAACAGAAGAGCATTTGTGCAACTCATATCACTTGTTTGAAGAGAGTTGATACCAAATAGATTTGGTGATCCTTTACAGTTTGGAATACGAACCAAAGGAATTGGTCCAAGTACGTGACTTGTTTACAGGTTGGAGGCGTGGGAATACATACAGAACTAGATGAATTGTAGGTTTAGTTGCTTGGTCTCAACTATACGAAGTTGGTTTATTTTGTATAGCAGCTTAATCTTGAGAGTATTCAATTCCGGACAAGGTCCCGGGGTTTTTCTGCATTTGCGGTTTCCTCATTAAAAAAATCTTGCTATGTCATTTACTTTATATTTCCGCATTATAATTGTTTTATTATAATTAAAGTAAATTGCACAAACTTTAATTCCTATTTACTTGATACGTGAATCCTATTATGTTTGGTTAAGTCTGAACCTTTGTATCAAGTAAACATACTTCGTTGTTGTATTGTCTCGATCTTGTATCCATAGAAAATCACACGAAGTGTGAACCGATTATTTGCATTGTATCGACTCAGTCCATAGATAATCACTTTCAGAGAAAGGACTTATAGGAAGGAAAAGTTTTAGCTTAAGGTATATCTGGGTACCCTCGCCTTTTCATATATCTCGATATGCAAGTATTGGTACAATATCGATGAACTTTTGACAAACAAAAGTTAAGCCTATTATGTCAATTCATTGATGGAAGATAGGTTAAAATCTTTTGTTTACAAATTTTATGTCTATTATATGTCGTTATGCAAATAGTGATGAAGATAGAAAGAATCTTTGTATATTTCACAGTATTGATCTTCCCTGATCCATATTTTTTGTATATACTGTGTAGCTCCATAAGTCTTCTTGTGTGAGAATTTCCAACTAAACTAATCATAGATTCGTTTGTGATTATTTTGGTTGTGTATTCCGATTAAACTAATCATGGGTTCTCTTGTGGTTAGTTTAATTGAGAATTTTGGATACAAAATCATTTTATTTGGTTTTAGGTGTCCAAAGAAATCCTTCTTTTCTTTTAAATATTAGATCACTCTTGTTGTTCTTTCGGGAATGACATCAAATGGGGGAGAGTTCTTTTGAACTTGCGCTTAATTTCCATATCTTTGTGGGGAGTGCGGTTGTGGAATATTTTAGGGGTTATCTTGTATCTTTATAAACTCCTTGATGAATGCATTTACCTTCGGCTTTATGATTGCATCTAAACAAAGTTGATATGTCCTTTTCTTTGGTCTTGAAGCATCTCCGTGAAAATTTCATTAGGATCCCATTTTCGTACCTTTGCCAATTTTATTGACAAAAATTGGGAGAATTAATATGTAGTTCACACTATAAATACATATGGTTTTCGGATCATTATGTAAGGGGGAGTGGTTTTCGTGTTGAGATGAAAGTATTGAATAAGGGGGAGTGATACATATCACCATAATATTGTTGTCAAGGTTGTGATATAAGAACTTTGATGATGTGTAATAATACTATGACACTGTATAATAATGATCGAGAACATTTGTTTTCTCATTGTTATGGCTACGGATCTTTAACAACTATGATGCTGAACTGAACATCTATGGAATCATGGGAGTACTTGGAAAAGACGAAGTTTTCAAGTAATGTTAAAGCACCAAGGAGATCAAGCATGTGGACGAGAAGCTACAAAGTTTTATCTATTTTGTAATCCATATGTATTGATAGTTTTGTCACTAAAATTGACAAAGGGGGGGATTGTTAGAGCATTGCTCGGTCGAACTCGCATGCGTTGCTATCTCAAGCATGTTTGTCAATATTAGTGATCAAAACTATACATCTTGATTTCTAGTTTACTTATGACTAAGTCTCGGTCTAGGATAGTTAAGTATGATTGAGCTCCAGACTCCATGGAGATTATATTACGAAGACGAAGAACTACTTAAGCAACCAGTGGAACTTCATCCGACCATAAGGTATGTGGAGACTTGAACTTATCTATCACCTAAAAGTATATTTATCTCCTACTCTTGAGATAACAGTCGTATAAGTATGATAGTTTTCATACATACACATTTTCTATTTCGAGCCGAGTGTACTCGCCTATCTTTTTCTCGAAATATGTGTTGTAAGCTTTTGCTTTAACCACTTTTCATCTTTACCCGTGACAAAAGTCATGATGACATTTCAATCTTGAAAATAGCTTTGATGACGATAGTCGTGAATAACGATTGTTATAACATTATAGAAGAATGTTTCAATGATTGAAATGTAGAGTTGAGATTACGTAACCATCTATGGATACATGCATATATAGTGTGTTCGCATATTAGTGTATAAATCTATGTACCAGAAACCAAGTGCGTGCATATGTGTGCATGCGGTATTGGTGAAGGAGATAGGTTGGGTACGCGTACCAGCGGAAGTTTTCGAACCGATAATTTCTGCTGAGTTTGTAAGTTTGAAAACTGTCAAACCAGTCACCTTAGGTACACGTACCCGTATGTGTACCCACGGAAGTTTTCGAACCGAAAATTTCTGCTGAGTTTGTAAACTCAAATCCGGTAGCTAAGGTACACATACCCGTACGCGTACGCAAGATGGTTATATTTCTCAAATCGATAGATCATGAACTTAAACAATAAATCAATAAGGAATGCAGTCTTTGCAAACCATGGCTATATTGTTCATGAATTGATTTGAGTGAATCAAACCGATTTTGTTTCAATTGTGTCTATGCATAAAGACCTAAGCAGTTGAACAACTCTTCAACTAGTTCTTTTGAGTCATTTGAACTAGTTATGAGAAAGGTGAATACGTTTAATATGAAAGTGCTCATATGGCTAACCATTGGTTAACTATTTGTGAACCAACTAAGTGTACACGTTTAGGTATGGTTACTCAAACCTAAATGAAATACATTTCAATTGTGTGTGACAAGCTAAGTTTCGATCTAAAGGTTGAAAGATATTAGCTTGGTTGAATCAGGTTTTTCATCTAACGGTGAATATTGAATGCTTTGTTACCAAGGTAACTTAGATTGCAAACCCTGATTTGAAAACCATAAAAGGGAAACTCTAGCAACTGTAAAAAATAATCCCCACACCTCCTGTATGATACTAGTTGGTTTTGCTAGAGCAAATTCTCCTTTAACCTTAGGTTTCTTCTCGAGACCCTGTAGGTTAACGACTTAAAGACTTCATTGGGATTGTTGTAGGACCAGAATATCGCCATGATATTACTCTTGCGAGATTAACAACACTTCTGCGAACACCACCGCGAGTTCTTCAACAACACTTTGCGAGTATCACAAGATAATTTAAAGAGTGACGTAATAGATGACGAATGAAGAAATACGAGAAGAGAATGATTGTCCTGCGATGGTTACAACGCTTGCGAGAATTGGCATTATAACTACTGCGATAATATCGCGAGTCAGATCCGAAATTAAAGGACATCTTAGCTGTCATCCACTCTGTAACTACCCTATATAAACAGACCCAGAAGATTCATAGGGGGGATGGTGAATTTTTGAGTGTTGAGAAAGTCTTGAAGAGAGAGAAAATTCAAGAGAGCGGTTGTATTCTTGATTTCTTCCATTTCTTGTAAACATTTTTGAGAATCAAATAATAAAGTGTTGTTTTTAATCTTCAAATATGTGTTAATTACTATAAATTCTTATCAAGGGTGTAGTGTAGGTTTTCCTGCAACTACATTTTGGCACCCGAAACAAGGATGAATTGTTGATTTCTTGAAGAAAAAGATAAAAATTGACATTGAGATTGAGAGGAATTTGGAGTAGATAATGAAGTATTTTTATGCAATTTCCAACAACTCTTGAAGATTAATGGCTAGAAGAAGAAATACATCAGAACCACCAACAACCATAAGGAGGAGTAAAAGACTTGCAGGAGGAGAAACAAATGAAATGGGAGAATATTCAAGATTAAGAACAAGAAGAAATAGAATAAGGAATGATGGAGAAAATCAGGTTCAACAGCCAAATCAGCAAACACCAATGCAAGATAGAGCTGTGGATTATGATAGAGTAAGCGTGCAAACTTGGCGATCAGATTCAATAAGCATAAAATCGACAATTAAGAGATGAAAGATGAGAGGGAAGAAATCAAGAAAAAAATGAAGGATTAATCCATGGAGATGGTGCAAATGAAACATTAGAGGCATTAAGACAAAGAGAACATGAGGAAAGAAGGATGGAAGCGAAAGAACGCGCAAATTTAACAAGACAAAATCACGAGTTAAGAATGGAGGAATTTGAGATTACAAAATAGGAGATCAAGAAGTACTGCAAGATAAAATTCACGATCGTTCAGAGAAGAAGCAAGACGAAATCCCCCTGTGAGAAACGTTGGTGAAAATATTCAAGAAGAAATACAGAATCCAAATGAAGAGAAGCATTATGGAGGAGAGAAAATGATTGATGATCGCTATGTTCCACGCAGTGAAACTTTGGATGGTAGACGTGATAATAGAAATCAAGAGGGAGGAAATAATCGAGATGGAGAAGAAAATCGAGAAGAAGGAAGGAGAATATTACATGAGCAAGAAATTCAAAGAAATCGGAGAATAATAGAGGATGAAATTGAGAGACATTATGCTGAACAAGCACGTTTAGCTTGCGAGAGAGAAATATTAAGAGCAGAAGTGGAAGAACAAGAATTCCAAGAAGAAATACGTCAGAATAATCATGACAATCGAGAAAGGAGACGCGCCAGGAATCACAATAATAGTAATGTCAACGAGGAATATGATAGAATACAAAGGAGAATAGAAAGACATCGGAGAGAAACAGTGAGAGATGAAGAAAATCGCAGAGGAGACAATGGAAGACATCAACAGTTGCAAATTCAAAAAGGAGGTGAAGAAGAGAATCGCGGGAGAAGACAAAATGAAAATACTGAAGAAGAAGAAGCACCAACTCTCGCAAGGCAAGAAAAACATGAACATAGAAGAAGGGAAGATACACTGAAAAGTCCAATGGATAAAAATTCGGGCGGGAATGAACAAATCTTAAGAGAGTTAGCAGAAATGAGGGGAATGATGAACAATATAAGAGAAGGATGTAGAAGGCAACTTGATGAGGCCATTGAAGAAGCTGCGAAAACTCCATTTACTCAAGTTGTACAACTAGGAGGAATACCCCCAAAATACAACTTACCAGCATTAACTAGTATTTTTGATGGAACTACATGTGCAATTCAACATATCAAATCCTATGTTAGATGTATGCTACAGTGGGAGAACCATGATGCTGTGTTATGCAAATATTTCGCATCAAGCTTAAATGGCGAGGCGCTAAATTGGTTTGAAGGTTTACCCAAGAACACCATAACTTCTTTCACTCATTTACAGACTACATTCTTGGGAGCATACATAAGTAACAATTCTTCGTGACCTGGAATTGAAGATGTGTTTGGGTTAAAACAGAGAGTTGGCGAGAGTTTGAAGCATTTGACATTAATATGGAAGACAATGTGCAGTGAGATGGCTGGAAGGGTGGATGAGAGATACCTCATTTTATCTTTCATCAATTTTATGTTCGCAACCAATCTGTTATATATCCAAGTTTTCAGAGTCAAAAATACAATCACAATGACTAAGCTGCGAGAACTACAAGAAGAATACATTGCTTTGGAGGAGAAACAGAATGAGATGGAATCTTATCCAATCGCAAGCACCAATCTAATGGCAGCGAATGGAAGCTTACTTCCAAAGATGATTAATAATGTGGAGAGCACCTCGCAACCACAACAAGAGAAAGTGGTGACTAATAGTCAGCAAAAGTTAGTAGCCATGGGGAATCGAGATCAAGAAGAGTATGAAAGAGAAAGGAGTTATTACAATCGCAGTGGGAATAATAAGATTCAAAGACTTGATCAGTCGCAAGAGACTTATGGCGGTCAGAGACAAAATTATTATAGAGGGCAAGGGAGTCAGAAAATAATATGGGAAGAAATTAAAATGCCACCTCTAAATGCTAGTATAGAGAAAATTTGGGAGGCTATCATTTTGATGGAAAATATACCATCACCCTGGAATATGGGAAAAGAGCCACATCCAAATAATCGAAGTCAAGAATTTTTCCCCTACCACCATTTTCACGGCCACTCAATAAACGATTGCAGGAATGTATAAATAATAATTTTGAGGATGATTGATCAGGGAAAATTAAATCATTTTCTAATAAGACATCCACAACCTCAGCAGTTACCGACAACACCAGATATTCGCAGAGTAAATACCGCAAAAGGAAAAGAAACATTTGTGATAGAAGTTGGAGCCAAGGCAAAGAATCTGTTCTGTAATTCCATCATACATTCATACAAGACTATTGAATATTTCCACGACAATGTTCTAAGCAGAGTCTTCGCGAGAGACGTTGATGGAAGAGAAATAATGAATATTGCGAGAGTCTCGCCATTAGAGGAGTGGCAAAAACAAATTATTTCTTTCACTGCGCAAGAAGTACCAGAGCCTGGCGAGATGCATGATAACCCATTAGTGGTAAGATTAGAAATAAATACAAAGCAAACAGAAGAAGAAGATGAAGAAAATGAGAATGGTGAAACTGAAGATTCTTGGGCCATTAACAAAGTTTTGATTGACACGGGAAGTTCAGTTGATATCTTATTTTATCATACCTATAAAACCATGGGAGGAAGAGACGAAGATTTAATACCATCAACTTATAAAATCTATGGTTTTAATGGTACTTCCAACAAGCCCAAATGGGAAGTTACAATGCAAATTCCATTGAGGGGAATATCTTCTAAGATTCAATTATGTGTTGTTGACGTAGAATCGCCTTACAATGCCTTGATTGGTCGGCCTTGGCTACATGGGATTCTAGGTGTAGCATCAACTTATCACCAGTGCATTAAGTTTCCTCATCCCAGTGGTGTTGGAGTTATAAAAGGAGATTGGATTGAGGGAAAGAAGTGATATGAAATTGACATGGAATCTTGCGAAGAAAGATCTGCGAGGAATATAAATTGGAAACATAATATCAAACAAAAGCAAACAAGTGACAAACTAATGGTTGATACAATAAAACGGCGAGAAGAGGGAATGATGCTAAGTCAACATATGCTAAAACCAAATTATGGAGAGCGTCTCGTAGGAAAAGAAAGAATAGCAAAGCGTAACAAAAGCAGAAATGTAAGCAGAAAAGGTAAAATTTCTGAACCATGAAATACAAGAGATGTATGAACGACTTGTTGAAGAAAAAAATTTCAAAAGTATATTTGAATTCAATGAAAAATATGGAATTGAAAAATCATACAATAGCTGAAATGCAAAAAGAGAAAATCAAAGAACATAGCGATATTCGCTAAAGAAATTTAAGAATGGGACGAACCTTTATGGCGTACACCCTAGTTCGTGAATAAAATTTCGCAAGAGGAAAATGTAAGACCTAAAGTGCGTCATATTAGGGGGTATCTCTTTGCGTGGCTCAGGGATAAGGTTATACCGCTGCTGGAACCTGAGTCACGAAGATTGGGGTTATTGAAAACCCACCCAGGAGAGGTTCCTTGGATTTCCAACTATATAAGGTTATACCCTGGTTGGAAGACTGAGGATCTCTCCTAAGGAGTGCAGAGTATGATCAAGGCGCTGAGGTACACGGTTGAGACAAGAGTGCCCGGGGCGTACGAAACTACCCTGGCCATTCTTATAAAGTCTTGGCTATGATGCACTCGTCCTGAAGAAAACCCCACTTAGGGTGCAGTCTCGTAACTATAAGTCATATAGGCATAAAGGATAAGAGGCCGCGAAAACAACTGGTTGTTGTTATGACCGGATAGGAGGAGCTAGTCTTGTATGGCCGATGTGCCCTCCTTGAAGGGGCAACCAGGGGAAAGATAAGGGCGGCACCCTCCATTAGGGAGCTGATAAGTGTCTAAAGACGACAATGTCATGGGGCTTTATGTTCGAAAGAATATTTAGGCCTATCATATTGTCGCGTGACAAATATTATGCAGAGGAAACAAGCCATGAGATAAAGATAAGATGATATCAATGGGTTTTTACATGAAAGTGTAAGGACGTCATGCGATTTCATCACAAGACGGCAATGTCACGAGGCTTTGTTCTCGCAAGGGAGCTTAGGCTTGTCATATTATCGCAGAGAAAGTGACAAAACGCAGATAAGGCAAGATCAATGGGTTTTTACATGCAAGTGTAAGGACGTCCTGCGATTTTGTCGCCAATACAAAATGTGGCAAAATAAGACCTTTAACTAGGAAGGCATAATAAGACCACAAGAAATCAAGATTGAATGACTGCGATATTGACGTAGAGATAATGAGACTTGCGTTATTAATACAGAGATCATGAGATTTGCGATATTTACGCAGAGATCATAAAACTATGCAACTGTTACTCGCGATGTTATCGCAAAGATTGAGGCAAAAATATTTAAATAGATTTTATTCACAACTAATATCTAAGCTCTACTCAATTTTTTTTTCATATTGCATATGAATAACAGAGGCAAGTATGGGAATGAACAGAATGATAAAATTTTTATTCATCATTATATGATAAATTTACGTAGATATTATTATATGATACATTTACACAGATAGTTAAAGATTAATAATCATGTTGATTAACTATATTTCAAAAAAAAAAGAATTATTTTCTAATTTATACAGATAGAAGCAAAAGAAATTTACACACTAAGGAATGTTAGAAGCTGGAGATACTCGCAACAGTATATTACAAGGAGAAAGAGATAAATGAACAAATATTACAGAGGGATTAAAAGGGAAAGACAAGACTAATTAGACCCATCATCATCCTCGCAAGATTTTTTTCCTTCTTTACCTTCATATTCACTATGTCCTTCATCTTCGCCAGATTCTTCCGCCTCACTATCATAGATAACAAGGTTTGGAGTATTCGTTGGAAGTTCTTCAACGAGGCAAGGATACAAAGAGTGAGAAATGTTATGATCGTCACAAACCCTCTTGACAGAGTCATTTCGAACACCAACAAGGATATTACTAAAATTTCAAGTAGTGATCTTTAATTGGTCCTTCAATCTTGAATATTTTTCATTGCGAGAAGCAAGAGTCTTTTGCAAGTTGACCTTTATCGGCTTCAAGTTCTCTAATTCTTTCAGAATATCTCTTCTCAGCTCCTGCGAGTATGTAACAACAAATTAGAAATTTTGCGAAAATCTATGAAAGACAAGAAATTAACAAGGAAGGATAGTTAACAACCTTCTCTTTCAGAAATCATGTCTTTAATTAAAGACGCTTGTTCAACATAAAGACTAACATCTACACCTAAGTGATTTCTGGCGTTATCAAGAATTTTTGCAGCCCAAGCAAATTCTTCATCATTTCTAATAAGAAGACAAGAGCGAACTTGGTTCTCCCTCGCAAGAAGATCCATATTCTCGCAGATAAGTCTATCCCTCTCAATTTGAACATTAGTAAGAATTTTATGGAAATCTGCTAGGGCTTGAGCACCATTTTTAGCAATAAGATCTTTCTCGTCAATAAGATCACTATTCTTACTTCTTAATCTATTAGTTTCTTCTTTTGAATCAAGATAAAGACGCTTAAACTTATTGGTTAAACCCAAATTGAATCTGTGCTCAATTTTTAAGAGATGAAGTTTGGATTTAAGTTCATCTATGAAAAGAGATTTAATTTGATCATCTGAGAAACTACTTAAAGAACTATTAAGGCAAGCAAGAAGGGTATCCTCATCTACAGGTTCAGGAAAAGATCGGAGGAATGTATCCTCATCAGTAAGGTCATAAATATCTGCAAAAATGATTACTTGAATAAGCTAAAATGGGGCAAAAGAAGTAAAAGAAGAATGGAAAAATTCATACCATAGAGTTGTTGATTAGCCTTTTCAAGATCAAATATCTTTTGTCTATCACTCGAAGCATCGGTTTCTAATTGCTTGTTCTTCTTGCGAAGTTCAGCAACTTCATCTTCCAATTTCTCCATATTCTGGCGAAGCTCAGTAGATTCAGATGATAATTCCTCATTCTTCTCGCGAAAATTAGCAGCCTTCTTTTCCTGAATAACGCGTCTTTTATCCAAGTCTGAGGCAACAACAAAGGAAGCTCTTCCAACCTGCGAGGGAATGATATAGATTAAAACTTGGTGAGGAAATGAATACATAAATGTGGCGAACAAGTGAAAACATACCAGAATACCAAGTGAATTTAAGAGACTGATAGTTATTGATCTTGAGATTCCTTGGAGAGAATCATTATTAACCAATATGGGAGCATTGTAGATCTTGGAGAGAGCCTGAGATACCCCATTAAGAGCTTCATATCCATAATCATTTGCGATACCATGTGTAGCATCACCAAAAATGTTGGATAGTTGAGTCATAGAAGACTCAGGAGGGAAGGAGTCCTTCATGGAAGAGACATCATTATTATCTTCATCCTCATCATCATCATTGTCATTATCAGAATCATCAATCGAACTTTCTTTATTAGATTGAGGAGTTGAAGAAGGAGGGAATTGGATTTTTCTTTTCTTTGAGAGAGGAGCACCATATTTCTCTCTGCGAGGGAAAGTAGACTTCTCTCTGCGAGGGATATTAGACTTCTCTTTGCGAGGAACAACAGATTTCTCTTTACGAGGAGCAGATGATTTCCCTTTGCGAGGGGAAACAAGTTTATCATCACAAGAAGTACCTTTGCCTTTCGTCTTAGTCTTCGCGATCTTTGCAGTTTTTACCTCTTCAATAACCTTCAAACACAGATAAAGGTAAGAAATAGAGGCAATGATATATTGTTAAAAATCATAAAGGAATATTTCTTACCTCATATGTGAGTGATCTAAGATCTAATAAAGTTTTAGGTTTCCCTAACCTTTTGTAATTAGCCTTCAATCTTTTAATCTGAAAAAGTTGGAGTAATTAGCAAGAGTATGTGTAAAAGCATGAAGGAAATAGAAACAGTAATATAAGTAAAAATTTGGGAATATACCTCTTTATTCCTTTCAGGCCAGCAGAACACCCATGATTGATACTCCGCGAGACTCGCAGGTAAAGAATGAGAGCCAGAGATATATGAACCTTCTAACAATAACGGAAAGATATACCATTTATCATCACTTGAATGGCGAGCGGATGTATTGTTTCCTGGGTGCCAATCAATATCCAACATAAGAACTTTGTCTTCAGAAACATTATCTTTCTTTTATAGACGGACACCCCAACAAGTGATATCTCTCCTCATGGGAATTATGTCATAATTTGCAAAGAAATTCTCTACAGTATACTTCGCAGGAATAATTGGAACATCTTTGAATTCAGGATTCTTTGCAGTATCAGGGTAGCGAGACTCCTTACCGGAACCGCGAGTAGAATACTCAAGCATTAAATGAATGCAATCCCCACCCAATTTATATACCGCTCGCGAGAAAGTATTTCATAGAATAAGGGAAGTTCAGGGTCATAGAGAGGAATGGGAAGACCAGCTTCAAGCTCACCTAGCGAGACTATGATTTTCTCGCGATTACATGGAAGATAAGAAAATAATGGCACAAAAATCTCAGTCTTAGGGTTTTGATTGGGAATGGTGGATAGAGTAAAACCTCTGTTTCGAAGCCCTTTCTGAAATTTTTCGAAGGCAATCACATATTTATGACCGGATGCAGGCATTTTTCGTATGGGAATGAAGATCGAAAAAACAAAAGATTGAAAGAACAATTATAACAGTAGCAGATCCGGAATTTATGGAAGAACGGTAAAATTGCAGAGAGGAGAACGAAGAAAGTAAAAAGAAGGAAAGAAAAGAATGAAAGAAGTATTTATAGAAGAAGAAGATTCTCGAGAAGATGAATGTATTTAATGCGAGGAGAAGACGTGAACGGTTGAAATGTAACAGTTGAAAAGGATGTGTCAGGAATTGAATGGAAGAAAAAACACGTGTAATAAATTTGGCAATAGATGCAGAAATGTGTCAGAACAGTAAAAAGCGAAAAGATGAACATCTGCGACATTTTAATTCTCATGATCTTTCCTCCTTCGCAGAAAATACATGAGAAGAGGAATGATGTAGGTCCAGAATATCGCCATGATACTACTCTTGCGAGATTAACAACACTTCTGCGAACACCACCGCGAGTTCTTCAACAACACTTTGTTAGTATCACAAGATAATTTAAAGAGTGACGTAATAGATGACGAATAAAGAAACACGAGAAGAGCATGATTGTCCTGCGATGGTTACAACGCTTGCGAGAATCGAAATTATAACTACTGCGATAATATCGCGAGTCAGATCCGAAATTAAAGGACAACTTAGTTGTCATCCACTATGTAACTACCCTATATAAAGAGACCCAGTAGATTCATATGGGGGATGATGAATTTTTGAGTGTTGAGAAAGTCTTGAAGAGAGAGAAAATTCAAGAGAGCGGTTGTATTCTTGATTTCTTCCATTTCTTGTAAACATTGCTGAGAATCAAATAATAAAGTGTTGTTTTAAATCTTCAAATATGTGTTAATTACTGTAAATTCTTATCAAGGGTGTAGTGTAGGTTTTTCTGCAACTACAATTGTGAAGCCAGACGAAACTACTTTTCTTGTAGTTGAGCGATCTGATCTTGCCATTTTCTATCGTACGAGTTCAATTGAATAATTGGCTTGAGATTATATCTCCAATATGGCAAGAAAAAAAATCACAAACATCTTCGTCTCATCGTTTGTGATTCCGCAATATCTAGTTTCGCTACCATACGTTTAGATTATTGTGAGGTGAGCAATAATTCTATGTTGTTCTTCGGGAATATAAGTTCGGGTTATTGATTAGTTCTTGTTCACCTTTATTTTATCAAAAGACGAAACAAAACTCGTAGGTTTATCTGTGGGAGATATATTTATCTATTATCGTAGAAGATTTTCTGTGTGATACAAATTTGTTTATTTAAGTCTTCGACTTTGGGTCGTAGCAACTCTTGGTTGTGGGTGAGATCATCTAAGGGAATCAAGTACATAGTATCCTGCTGGGATCAGAGACGTAAAGAGCGCATCTATAAGTTGAATCAATGTGATATTGATTAGGGTTCAACTACAGTCTAGACTGAAGTTCGTTTGTAGTAGGCTAGTGTCTGTAGCTGCTTAATACAATATGGTGTTCAATCTGGACTAGGTTCTGGGGTTTTTCTGCATTTGCGGTTTCCTCGTTAACAAAATTTCTGGTGTCTGTGTTATTTCTATTTCACATTATATTTTGTTATATAATTGAAATATCACATGTTGTGCATTGTATCGATTAATTGTGAAATCAAACCTTTGGTTGTTGATTGGAAATTGATTGATCCTTGGATATTGGTCTTTGGTACCATCCAAGTTTATATCTCTTGTATTTAATAAAGACTCACAGATTTCTATTTATTTGAGTATAGATCAAATCGAGATATAGAGATATTAACTCCTTGATATACTTTTTATTAAGATTGAGTCTGGTTGTCTAGTTGATTCTCTTAAAAGTATATTCGAGTTAGTCCATACAGATTGCTAATCGAAATATAGGGTGAGGTTGTTAGACCCCCGCATTTTCACAAACTAACTATGGGATCGTACCAAGTGGTTATAAAAGTAATTATAATGCGGAAAGTAGAGTGATAGCACGACACACATGATTTTGTTAACGAGGTTAACTACCTGGGAGAAGACCCCCAGACCTAATCTAGTTTGAATGCTCTCATAATTAAGCCGCTATACAAATTTATTGTCGTAACTTAATATAATTGATACCTAGTAAACTATAATTAGTTACTTAGTTCCTGCAGTATTCTATGCCTATAACCAATCCGGTCTACACAGGTGCATCCCAAGACATAAAATGTTGTATTTATCCTAATCACCTTCTGTGAAGATTTCTGCTCTCAACCCCTTTGGATCATAACTCGAAACAACAAAAAACTAAATTTATTTCAGTAACCAACTCACATATTAATCTCCCAAATCAATCTTTAGATCAGAGATAAAATAGAGTAAAAGATATTTTGTTTAATCAATATAAACTCATTTGGTCATAGATAAAACCAAGATAAAGATTATCAAAATAATCTATCTCATTGAACAAACTCCATACAAATAACTTTACATGGAGAGGAAACTAGAAAATTTGTTCGATATTTACGACAAGTCTTAAGCCTATCGGAATACTTGTTTGGGTCTTAGAGAATCAAGTGTGCAAGAAGAATCGTAAAAATCAGAAACCAATAAAAAAATTTCTTCAAGTCTTCAATTTTCAAAGTAACCCCTGCATAAAACAAATTGATCCCTACTATTGATAAACACACATAAAAGAAAGTTTGTTAACGGTGATTGATTAACATTTCTATCTACAGATCTTCAATCACTAGATCGATAACAATCTATCCTCTAACAAACTTGAGTGGATTTATATCAGAAGAGAACAAATTTGATCTTTCAAGGATAACTATTGTAGGAGCAGAATCTCACGACAACAACGCTCTTGCAAAGATTTCTGCCACACATGGCAAGTGTCGCAAATAATTACAAGAAATGACGAAATATGTGAATATTTTATCATTACTCGCAAGAATAAGGTGATAGTTCGCAAGAAATATAGCAAGAGGGAAAAATCTTGCGAGATATGGAGGAGTTCGAGAGAAATGAAAAAAGCTTGCGAAATATATTACCGCGGAATTGGGATCCGAAATTAAGGGAAAGCTTAGCTGTAAATGAGCTGTCATCCACTATTTAATTACCTATATAAAGAAGAGAGCAGGAGAGAGAAAGAGGGATGATTTTTAGGAAGAGAGAGAAAGATATTTTGGAGAGAGTTTTTGGAAAGAAAAAAATGTATTTTCTTTATCATCTTCTTCCCCAAAACTAGATCTAAAATTCTTCCAAGAACTCCATTAATGGAGATTGTAGATGTAAATTAATATAGTTACAAATTATTATAGTGAAGATCCGTGGATGTAGATCACATTGATCGAACCACGTAAAAATCTTGGTGTTTATTTATAATTTTAGTATTTTTATCACCATTTTTATATTTAGATCTAGGAACTGTTATCAAGATTTGATAAGGGATGTTTTGTAGGTTTTCCTGCAATTACATTTTGGCGCTAGAAACACTACCTGCTATTTGATTAATTGAGGAAGATTCAAAGAAATTGGCTACATGAAGAGTTAGAATTTGTGAGATTTAAAATTTTTGAGAGGAAATTTGATAATGGAGAAGTTGTGTCTTCAAACAAACACCGACAACACAGTGAAAGAGCATAAAATAAAAAGACGAAGATGCAAAACTATGTAAAAAGGATGAATTTGTTGATTCAAGAAAATTCCAAGAAAGATTAGCTACTGTTCATGTATATTTTTAGATCTAAAATTTTTTTAGGGTTAAAAATGGAAATTTCATGGAAGAAATTACATTTTCTGGGAGTAAGCATTATCAACAATTCAAAGACATGTGAAGACTAAGAGAAAAAATTAGTTGTTGTGGTGAATTTGAGAAAGAAAACCAAGGTTTCAGTGGAAGATTTCATGTTCAGGAGAATAAACAAGCGGCAAATTGTGAAAGAAATTAAGGGAGGACGAAGAGAAGATAAGAGGTAGACGCTGCAATTTTTATCACAAGCATAAGTTTGCACAGATGGTTCAAGTCTGCGAGAATAACAAAGAGGTCAAGGGTTCAAATCTCGCAGAAATCAATATTTTTCATTTTCTTCTCATTTTCAGCGGAGAATAAAAGAATAAGTAAAAAAGTTATGCGTTAAATGTCGCAGAGAGATTCTTGAACAGTTGGTCCAGAGAACAGTATGTGATTTTGTGGTCACAGGTTCGAATTTTCCTGCGAGCATAATTTTCTTCTTTTTACAAAGGGTGAAAAAATAGATAATTTCACAGCATTGTTTCATTATTTTGCAAACAAGAGGCAGCACAGTTGGTAATCTGCGAAGTTAATGAGTTTATGGTCGCAAGTTCAAGTCCCAACACATACATATTTTTTCACGCAATCCTTGATAATTTCGCAAGTGTATTTCACGTAGAAGATAGTTAATGATAATCTCGCAGAGAAATTTCGCAAAGAAGGGTTAGCACGGATGGTTTAGCGTGATATGTCGCAAGCAATAGGTCGCGGGATCAATTCTTACTTCACGCAAGTTTATTTTTGTTATTTCGCAGATAAATTTCGCAAGCAAGAGAGCTAGCACAGTTGGTCGAGAGGCATGAATGCAAGCAATAGGTCGCAGGATCAATTCTCATCTCACGCATGTTTATTTTTGAGAATTGTCTCTAGAACAATTAGACTTTGATTACTTCGTAAGATCTTTCATTATTTCGCAAGAGAAGGTTAGCACAGTTGGTATGGTGTGAGAAAATGCAGAAAGTAGATCAAGGGTTCAAGTCTCACTCTTCCCAATTATTTTTGCTGCGAGATGTTCTGACAATTCACATAAGAGCTAAGTACCTTTTCTTAGAATATTTTACTTACAACAAACAAAAGATTTTTTATTTAATTTCCAAAAAGCGATATAATCGCAAAATTTCTAAAATTATTAAGATTTCAAAACGTTTCAAAGATTTTGATTTCAAAAGATCATAAAAATTTCTGCGAATTATTACAGAAAGTTAAAGATTTCAAAGACAACAAAGAGCGAAATTATCGCAAAGATTTCTAAGATTTCAAATATTTTGATTTGATTTACAAAGTGCGATACAATCGCAGAATTACAAAGATTTTACAATTACAAAAATTTCAGAATTACAATATGTTAGAATTTTTTTTTGAATATTTATTTCAGATGATATGATATTATGAGAATGCAAACAGAAATGAAAGAATGAATGAAAGAATAAAGAAACGCGAATAAAATTTCGCAAGAGAGAAATGCAATTGCATAAGATGGCGGAATTAGCAAGAAATGAAAGAATAAAGAAATGCAAAATTATCGCAAAAGATGCGAATAAAATTTCGCAAGAGAGAAATGCAAATGCATAAGACGGGCGCAAATCGCCTAAAAACACATAAGAATGGGATAAACCTTTATGGCGTACACCCTAGTTCGCGGATTCTATTCCGTAATAGGCAATGTCCTTAAAGTGCGTCATAAGGGGGGTATCTCTTTGCATGACTATGGTAAAGGATATACTGCTGCTGGAACCTAGTTATGGAGATTTGGGATTATAGAAAATCCATCTAGGAGAGATAACTTGGATTCCTAACTATATAAGGTTATACCCTGGTTGGGCGCCCGAGAGTTTCTCCTAAGGAATGCAAAGTATGATCAAGGCGCCGAGGTACACGGTTGAGCTGTGGGTTCCCGGGACGGATGAACCTACCCTGGCCATCCATGGCAAGTATTGTCTTACGATGTGTTCGGCCCGAAGAAAACCCCTCTAGGGTGTAGTCTCGTAACTATAAGCCATATATGCATAAAGGATAAGAGGCTACGAAAACAACTGGTTGTTTCTAAAACCGGATGGGAGGATCTAGTCTTGTATGGCAGAAGTACATCTCCTTGAAGGGGCAACCAGGGGGAGAGATAAGGGCGATACCCTCCATTAGGGAGCTGTGTATCAAAAAAGACGGCAATGTCATGGGACTTTATATTCGCAAGAATATTTAGGCCTGCCATATTGTCGCGTGACACGGACGGCAATGTCATGGGACTTTATATTCGCATGAATATTTAGGCCCGTCATATTGTCGCGTAACAGGCCAAAAAGCCTTTAGAGAAATGTTAAGATGAGATCAATGGGTTTTTGCGATAAGACTAATGTTAAGATGAGATCAATGATAAGAGGAGATGAGATCAATGTTAAGAGGATATAAATCGCAAAGATGTCCTGCGATTTCATCGCAAAGACGGCAATGTCATAAGTCTTAAAGAGCAAGGAGAAAGATTAATCTCACAAGATGGCTTAGACTTATCATATTGTCGAAGAGATCAAAATAAATGATAAGACAAGATCAATGGATTATTACATGAAAATGTAAGAATGTCCTGCGATCTTGTCGCAGATAATTGGCAAAATAAGACCTTTAACTAGGAAGGCATAATAAGACCAACAGAGAGAACACAAATAAATTTGCGAAGATGATCATATGTAAGCAAAAAAGCTTGTAAAAATGATTATATACTGTAATGAAATTGAGATTACGCACTTTGATATTTTAAATATATTATATTATGTGACACTAATAGTGCAGGAATAAACAGTGGAGAAAATAACAATGAGACAGAAAAATGAGGCACAAGAGAATAAACTTGCGAGAATAAAGAGAAATGCTCACACTAGAGAAAAAGTCAAAGAAATGAAAATGCAATTTCACATCAATTTTACTAAATGAGCTTAACACAAACATTAGCTATACATTCAATAGATAAGCATTTTCATCATACAAGCATCATATTTGATCATAAAAGCATCGCATAAGCATTTCATGATAAATTAAACATTTCATAACATAATCATCATATTCGCATAAGAATTTTACAAAATTTTTAGTAATACCATGAAATTTCAGGAACTATTATTCATTAATCATTCGCAGTACTATTTCATTCATAAGCAGGGGTTATTCATAAGATTCATTCATAAGCTAGCAGATTCATCCAGAATTTCGCAGGAATTGTGATTTTTTCACAGAATGTGATTGTTTTCTTAAAGTGATTACCATTTGAGGCAGAGGCAACATAAGAATAAAGAAGAAATTTACTCGTACAACATTTTCTCAAGGATTCTTCTTCATAGATAAATAACAGAGGCAGATAGGGATTAACAAGAAAATATTTTATGTTCTTTATCTTCTCGGCAAGAATCATTTTCAAAATGGGCAAGAATTCTCACCAAAAATGAAGAAATAATTTCGCATGAATAGAGGCGTATTTCTTATTCAAGGACATATACTTCTTATATTTCGAGGATTGAGTACTTCTTTTACTTCTTCAAGGATACTTCATACTTCATACTTTGCATACTTCAAAAAGATGATACTTCTAATTACTTCTCAAAGCTTCAGAACGTCGCAAAAGAATAGAGGCAAGTATATACTTTTTAAGTTCGGTATTCTTTCGCTTGTTCCTTCATGAACCAAGATCAAAGACTGCTACAACAATGGATTTTTTCTTAAAAATTGCTCTTCAAGCAATATTCAAGAAAAAGGAGGAAAAATGTAGGAGCAGAATCTCACGACAACAACGCTCTTGCAAAGATTTCTGCCACACATGGCAAGTGTCGCAAATAATTACAAGAAATGACGAAATATGTGAAGATTTTATCATTACTCGCAAGAATAAGGTGATAGTTCGCAAGAAATATAGCAAGATGGAAAAATCTTACGAGATATGGAGGAGTTCGAGAGAAATGAAGAAAGCTTGCGTAATATATTACCGCAGAACTGGGATCCGAAATTAAGGGAAAGCTTAGCTGTAAATGAGCTATCATCCACTATGTAAATTACCTATATAAAGAAGA
Organism: Papaver bracteatum; assembly: GCA_023529315.1. Taxonomy (NCBI): domain Eukaryota; kingdom Viridiplantae; phylum Streptophyta; class Magnoliopsida; order Ranunculales; family Papaveraceae; genus Papaver; species Papaver bracteatum. The sequence goes on from JAJJWX010004168.1 coordinate 149,836, forward strand.
GAGCAGGAGAGAGAAAGAGGGATGATTTTTAGGAAGAGAGAGAAAGATATTTTGGAGAGAGTTTTTGGAAAGAAAAAAATGTATTTTCTTTATCATCTTCTTCCCCAAAACTAGATCTAGAATTCTTCCAAGAACTCCATTAATGGAGATTGTAGATGTAAATTAATGTAGTTACAAATTATTATAGTGAAGATCCGTGGATGTAGATCACATTGATCGAACCACGTAAAAATCTTGGTGTTTATTTATAATTTTAGTATTTTTATCACCATTTTTATATTTAGATCTAGGAACTGTTATCAAGATTTGATAAGGGATGTGTTGTAGGTTTTCCTACAATTACAACTATACCGTTAGTTCTTAGTCAAATCAATTAACCGGAAAACTTAGTTTCACACCAAAAAAGTACTAATTAAAGCTTATTAATATCAAAGAATACTTTAAAAGAATGCAACACAAGATGTTTCACCAAATTAGATTACTCATTTTTTAACAAGTTGGTTTCCCGCACAACCGCTTAAGATGTTTCTAAAGGATGATTTTGTAAGAATACAAGCTCCACTATTTACATTGTTATGACTAAAGATTGAGTAAAAGACAAGGTATTACCGAATCCGAGAATTCTTAATTAAGATATTCAATGAGTATATATTTGCAAATTAAATAAATACTGACTGTATTTCAACCCATAAATCAAAATTACTTATAGTTGACAACTAATATTAGCTAGCACACGTCCATGTACTTTACTAATATAATAACTAGAGATATGAAAACCTTTGTAATATGGTAAGCATATATTCAAATTTCTAAAAGATATTGAAATTTAGTTTCATGATCACGCCTTGAGTGTTAGAGCACTGCTAGGTCGAAATCGCAAGCGTTGCTATCTCAATCTTGTTGTCAAGTTTAGTTGCCAAAACTATAAGTCCTAATTTCTAGTCTACTTATATCTAAATCTCGGATTAGGATAGAAAATATAGTTGAGCATTAGACTTCACGACGTTCATTGATTGAAGACGAAGAACTACCAAGGGGAGCTTGTGGAACTTCATCAACAAAAGGTATGCGGAGACTTGAACTGATATATCACTCAAAAGTCTATCTAATCTGTAAGGGCACTACTCGGTCGAACTCGCAAGCGTTTCTATCTCAAAATTGTTGTCAGGTTTAGTTGCCAAAACTATAAGTCTTGATTTCTAGTCTACTTATAGATAAGTCTTAGATTGTGATAGAAATTGTAGTTGAGCATTAGACTTCACGACGTTCATTGATTGAAGACAAAGAACTACTAAGGAGAACTTATGGAACTTTATCAACAAAAGTTATGTGGAGACTTGAACTCTGTTAGAGCATAGCTAGGTTGAACCCACCAAGCATTGGTATGTCAAGTTTGGTTGTCATATTTTAGTGAGCCAAAACTCATTTAAGAGTTGCTCGATTTAAATGTACTAGAGTCAACATCGTATAGGTTAGCTTGAAGTATTAGGGTGAGACATTACAAGTATTGCGAAGACTTGAAGAAGTGAAGAAGTACGGAGCTACAACCACAACATCATCCTTCCACTCGAGGTTAGTGATATTTGACTTGAACTGTTTCATTCCCTAACGTATCTTTCAAGTCGTGCATATTGAAAACATAAAACTACATAGCATGAATACTCTAGATAGACATAGTATTAAGGAATACAATATAAAGTTTCTTGCTTAACCATTAAACTTTGTATATGAGACATCGAAATAATCGTATGAATGCAATTGTGATTATGTATGGGTATGAGGTGAGGATTTCATCCTAGGAAACAATTTTTTTACATGTGTTGTGAACCGAAAAGGAAATCTCCAGGCGTTATTAGGGATGTTCTTCATTGAAAATCTTATGAATGACCAATATGTGTGATTAGTATAACCGCTCATGACTTTTTTGTGTTCTTGGTAAAACTATTCACATGAGGCCTGACTTATGTATTGGTATGACTTTTATTAGTGAAACCTATCTTAAGTAATCACCTGGGGTATGATCGGATTTGTGAGTGTCTGACCAGATTTGGGAAAGGGAAACCGATCCTATGAAGAGGTTCAATACATCAAAAGGGAGAACCAATCCTTGTATGAGGTGCAACAAGATTTATATAAGAAAGCGAAACCGATCCTATGAACAAGTTCAACACGTGTGCAATGCATACAAGTTAGATACCAAATATATGTGGGGCACCGATCCTAGTACCTAGTCAGCCGAATATTTGGTAAGCTAGTGTGACTATGCACAATACTTACATGGGGGTAGAACCGAAACTTATTTTGGTAGAACCGTTATACCCATGGTTTGTGATTGAGTGTTACTTGATCAATCACATAGTTCTTGAAAGTCAGATGAACCAATTCTAAACTTGTTTGGAAGTGTGGTAAATCGGTTTCAAGTGAGTAAGTATGAAAAAGGACTTGCAAGAGTAAGATTTCGACACACTTTGAACACGCGCATTAATATGTATTCTTTTATTGTTCAAAGATATTCCTTAACATCTAAGAAGGAAGTAAATCCCAAGATCGAATTTAAATAAGTTAAGAATATTTTAATTAAGGTTTTTAATTATATATGGGAAATAAGAATTAGTAATGTGCATTTGCTAGTTAAAGATTTTCCAAGGAGATTTCGATCATTATATTTGGACAGTGCATTCTCAGGAATTATGAAAACCGAATTTGGGTTAATATGGAAAAATATCTTGAGAATATTTTCGGTTTTGGAAATTCCTTGGTGTCCAAACTTCCTTGTCTATAAGTACTTTGAGTTTGCCTTTCTAGCAAACTAATCCTTCGTGACAGTAAACTTCCTCTGTTGTATTGTTACTGGTGAATCCGCCTATCAGAGAGGAGAGTAATCTAATTAGGTGAAATCTCTTATGGCCGTTCAATTTAAAGTATTCTTTGGGATTGAGAAGCTCTAGCGTGACCCGTTGGTGGGAAACTAGATATTGCGGTTTATATTTAGTTTTCATATTGATTTGATTGACTAATGGTGGTTGACCTTTGATTGCACCTAGTTTGTTTATGCTTGAGAATCTTCTCTTCTGATATAATATTCACGCAAACTAGTTCAAGGTTTCGACAAGGATCTTTAGACTGTTGTTAGATCTAAAGACGATCTTGTGATAATCCATTGTTAACAGACTCCATTCTATGTGTGATTGATCACAAGATATTCAAGTAGTTATGTGCAGGTGTTTATTGAAGATCTAAGAATATTTGAAGGCAAAGAAGATATTGAAGATTTATGACTTGGTTTTATAATCTTTGGTGTGCACAATACTTGTTTGGGTAAAAGAGGATCCAATTAATAATTGTTTTATCCTTGTGGTAGATTGGATTGATTAATTGAGAAGATCGGCATCAACACAGTTCTTTGGATTAAGAGTGTTGTTGGATTAATTTTACCGATTGCCTTTTGGTGATTGAACATAAGATAGATCTTGGAACCAGGCAAAGGAATTTATGTTAAGATAAACAGAAGAGCCTTTGTGAAACTCATATCACTTGGTTGAAGAAAGTTGATACAAAACATATTTGTTGTTCCTTTACTGTTTGGAATATGAACCAAAGGAATTGGTCCAAGTACGTGACTTGTTTACAGGTTGGAGGCGTGAGAATACAGACGAAACTAGGTGAACTATAGGTTTAGTTGCTTGGTCTCACCTATACGAAGTTGGTTTATTTTGTATAACGGCTTAATCCTGAGAGTATTCAATTCTGGACAAGGTCCCGGGGTTTTTCTGCATTTGCAATTTCCTCGTTAACAAAATCTTGTTGTGTCATTTACTTTATATTTCCGCTTTATAATTGTTTTATTATAATTAAAGTAAATTGCACAAATGTTGATTCCTATTTACTTGATATGTGAATCCTATTGTGTTTGGTTAAGTCCGAACCTTTGTATCAAGTAAACATACTTCGTTGTTGTATTGTCTCGATCTTGTATCCATAGACAATCGCACGAAGTGTGAACCGATTAGTTGCATTGTCTCGACTCAGTCCATAGAAAATCACTTTCAAAGAAAGGACTTATAAGAAGGAAAAGTTTTAGCTTGAGGTATATTTGGGTACCCTCGTCTTTTTAATTGGTATCAGAGCAGGCAAACACGAAAAAATCTAACAATCTTTGTTTGGTGTGATCCATCCTATAAGAATTGAATTCATGCCTGATTCAGTTAACGTAAAGCAAGAAGATGATATACTTCATAAAGGATATTTATTTTTAAACTCTGATAAACAGCCTTGTATTGTTAGTTCACTAGTTGAACACAACTCAGAAAATATTAACCATGATGAGTTAATAAGAAAACAAATTATTCTGACGAACAAGTCATATTCAGATGACAGTGATGAGATTAAATTTTTCATAAAGCTTGTTGTAAAGTATAATGTATATTATCCATCTACTGAAAAAATCATCAGAAAATTCTTGATTCATGAAGATGCTAAATCTAAAGGACTTGAATCTGTTCAAGCCAAAAGAGATATATTAGTTAAAACAAGGATATGTGATTCTGATCTCCAGAATCTCTTAACTAATATACAAGTTCCTAATTCTAATAGTCTAACCACCTGTAAGAATCAAGATGAATGTGTTTTAAGGGTTAATTCTTTGACTTGTATCTGGTCAACATTGTCTGACAATGATTATCCCTCAAACAGAGATAAATATCAACTCATGCATACAAAAACAAAGGATTTCAAATCTTACTGTTATGTTGTAGATCTAAGCAAGAGTTCTGATTATTTCACAACTCACCAAACTTCAAGTCACGCTTGTGTTTTGGTTCATAGAACTGATCATTCTGTTATATCAGATCAACTTAGATGTGACACTGTGAAAGAAGTTTATTCTTGGAGAAATTTAAAATGGAAAGATATTAAGAAATATCATGATTCCATAAATTAAGAGCTTTCACTAGTTCACACCAACAACTGATATTGGTTTTCAGAATTTCCCCAGTAAGTGCTCTTTTCAAATAAAAAGAGGGGAAGTTCTTACAAGGAGCACAAGAAAATAAAGATAGTCTAATCGTATTCTGAAGTGTATTTCTTTTCTTGGATTATCCATGAGTAATATTCCAAAAATTACTTATGTCAGAACTCTTAGGACAAGTTCGGAAATTTTACTATTGTTTCCGAAAGTATGTGTATTTTCACAAATAAATATACCGTATTTAGGTATCTCATTCTTGGAAACCAAGTTTGAATTCTTTTATAAGCCATCTTTTGAACCTATTTCTCTGTGTCCCGTTCACAGTCAAAGATGGGTGGAGATACCATTGATATTGAATCTCAACTTCGAAAACTTGAAATCTTTCCGGTTGAGTTTAAGTGCTAATTCTATGATGAACATAAAAAGAATCATATTTATTTCGAGCTTATGCTTATGTTAATGAGAGACTTTGAAGTCGCTCGTGAGATTTTGGAATATGCAGTAGCGAATGAGAAATTTCTTGAGTCAAATCTCCTAAAGTGAATTGTGAAATTTAATCTACTGAAACATAGACTCAATCATCTGATAGAAAAGAAGAGAATTAAGAATCAAAACACTTAAGAAACATCAGTGAATAACAAGAGCACCACTAAAGATTAAGTTGTATGATGTAATACTTATGTAGTTGCAGGAAATCCTACACTACACCCTTGATAAGAATTTACAGTAATTAACACATATTTGAAGATTAAAAACAACACTTTATTATTTGATTCTCAAAAATATTTACAAGAAATGGAAGAAATCAAGAATACAACCGCTCTCTTGAATTTTCTCTCTCTTCAAGACTTTCTTAACACTCAAAAAATACATCACCCCCTATCTGAATCTACTGGGTCTCTTTATATAGGGTAGTTATATAGTGGATGATAGCTAAGATGTCCTTTAATTTTGGATCTGACTCGCGATATTATTGCAGTAGTTATAATGTCAATTCTCGCAAGCGTTGTAACCATTGGAGGACAATCATGCTCTTCTCGTGTTTCTTCATTCGTCATCTATTATGTCACTCTTTAAATTATCTTGTGATACTCGCAAAGTGTTGTTGAAGAACTCGTTGTGGTGTTCGCAGAAGTGTTGTTAATCTCGCAAGAGTAATATCATGGAGATATTTTGTTCCTACATCTTGCCTCTTCTCATGTCTTTTCTACGAAGGAGGAAAGATCATGAAAATTAAAATTCCGCAGTTGTTCATCTTTTCGATTTTTACTATTCTGACACAATTCTGCATCTATTTCCAGATTTATTACACGTGTTTTTTCTTCCATTCAACTTCCAACACGTCCCTTTCAACCGCTATATTCAATCGTTCACGTCTCTTCCTTATATTAATTGCACTTATCTTCTCGAGATTTTTTACCTTCTATATATATCTTCTTCACTCTTTTCTTTTCTTCTTTTTACTTCTTTCTTCCTTCTCTCCGTAATTTCTCTGCAAATTCACTGTTCTTCCGTAAATTCCGGATCCGCTACTGTTACAATTTTTCTTTCGATTTTTTACTCTTTCAATTTTCATTCCCATACTAAAAATGGTTGCAGCCGGTCACAAATATGTGATTGCTTTCGAGAGGATTCAAAAAGAACTTCAAGACAAAGGTTTTACTTTATCCACCATTCCCAATCAAAACCCTAAGTCTGAACTTTCTGTTCCATTATTTTCTGATCTTCCATGTAACCATGAGAAGATCATAGTCTCGCTAGGACAGTTTGAGGCTGGTCTTCCCATTCCTCTCTATGACCCTGAACTTCCTTTATTCTATGAGTTACTCTCTCGTGCGAAGTTCTTGCGGGCGGTATATCAGTTGAGTGGGGATTGCATTCGATTAATGCTTGAGTATGCTACTCGCGGTGCTGGTAAAGAATCTTGCTACCTTGATACTGCGAAGAATCCTAAATTTAAAGATGTTCTAATTGTTCTCGCGAAGTATAATGTGGAGAACTTCTTCGCAAATTATGATATAATCCCTATGAAGAAGGACATCACTTGTTGGGGTGTCCGCTTACAAAAGAAGGATGACATCACTAAAGATAAAGTTCTTATGTTAGATATCGATTGGCATACAAGTAATAATCAAGGCCCTCGCCACTCCAGTGATGACAAATGGTTCATTTTTCCATTATGTCTAGTTGGTCCCTACATCTCCGGTCCTCATGCATTGCCTGTGAATCTCGCAGAATATCATCCGTGGGTTTTCAACTGGCCTGAAAGGAATAAAGAGGTATGTTTCCTCAATTTTTTTAGATAATTATCATTATTATCTTCCTCATGTTTTCATACTCTCGCTGACTACTCCAATTTTTCCAGATTAACAGGCTTAACTACCAGAAATTTGGGAAGCCCAGCACCTTTTTAGCCCTTAAATCTCTCACAGATGAAGTAAGAAATATTCCATTATGATTCTTAACAATATATTATTGCCTCTATTTCTTATCTTTATATGTGTTCGCAGGTTATTGAAGAAATAGAACCTGTTGTGGTTGCGAGGACCAAAGGGAAAAGCAAAGATTATTCTCGCAAGGAGAAATCTAACGTTCCTCACAAGGAAAAATCCACTAGTCCTCTTTCGAAGAAAAGAAAGATCCAAACTACTTCCCCTTCATCACCCCAGTCTAATGAAGAAAATTCTCATGATGATACTGATAATGATGATGATTTTGATGCTGGTATCCCTTCCGCAATGGAATCCTCCCAATCTGAATCTTCCATGGCCCAACTATCTAACATTTTTGGCGATATTACACATGGTATCACAAATGATTATGGAAATAAAGATCTTAATGGAGTATCCCGGGAGATTTCCAAGATCTGCGATGCTCCCATATTGGTTGATAATGATTCTCTCAAAGGAATCTCAAGATCAATAACTCTCAGTTTCTTAAATTCTCTTGGTATTCTGGTATGTTTTCATTTCTTCACCACATTTATGTATTCATTTCCTTGCCAAGTTTTAATTTACATTATTCCCTCGCAGACTGGAAGAGCTTCCTTTGTTGTTGCCTCAGACCTGGAGAAGAGGTGTGCATCTTTTTACAAGAAGAATATTGTTCTTCGCAAGAAGAATATGGAGTTGGAATCTGAGTCCGCTAGTCTTTGCGGGCAATTGAAATTTGGGTCTACTGACCTTCAAGAAAAGATCAAGCGGTTGGAAAATGAACTTTCTTCCTTGCGAGATAAGGTCACAAGACTCCAAGCTGCAAACAATCAACTTTATGGTAAGAAATCTTTCTCTTTTTCTTTAACCTTGTATTCCATTGCATTTTTTCTTATTTTTTTTCTTCGCAGATGTTTATGGCCTTTCTGACGAAGCTGTATTCCTTCGTTATTTTCCAAATCCAATAGACGATGATACTCTTCTCAATCGCCTTAATGAATCCTTAAGCAACTATTCAAATGAACAGATTAAATCCCTTTCTGTAGATGATCTTAGATCCAAATTTCATCTTTTAGCAATTGATCACAGATCTAGTTTGAGAGCGGCTAATACATCCAAGCGTCAATATCTTAACTCTAAAGAAGAAATCAAGATTCTAAGAGCCCAAAAAAGTGATCTTATAGATGAAAAAGATTGTATCTCTAGGAAAGGAGCTCAAACTTTAGCGGATTTTCATAAAACCCTTCTTGAAGTCCAAATTAAAAGAGATAAACTTATCCGCGAGAGAGATGATCTTGTTGAAAGAGAAAACCAAATTCGTTCCCGTCTTCTTATTAATAATGATGACGAATTTTCCTGGGCTGCAAAGATTCTTGACAATGCCAGAGCTAACTTAGGTGTAGATGTTAGTCTTCATGTTGAACAAGCAGCCTTAATTAAAGACATGATTTCTGAAAGAGAAGTTTGTTAATTGTTCTTCCCTTTTAATTTCTTGTCTTTTATAGTTTTTTGCAAAATTTCCAACTTGTTATTACATACTCGCAGGAGCTGAGAAGAGATACCCTGAAAGAATTGGAGAACTTGAAGCTGATAAGAATCAACTCGCAAAGACTCTTGTTGCTTGCAACGAAAAATATTCAAAATTAAAGACCTAATTAAAGATTTATGCTATGAATTTTAGTAATCTCCTTGTTGGTGTTCGCAATGATTCTGCCAAGAAGGTCTGCGATGATCACAACATTCCTAACTTTTTGTATCCTTTCCTTGCGGAAGAAGTTCAAAAGAATACTCCAAATCTTGTTATCTCTGACAGTGAAGCTGAAGAATCTGGCTGAGATGAAGGATACAACGAAGATGACGGTGAAGACAAAGAAGAAGAAAAATCTGGCGAGGATGATGATAGATATAACTAGTTTTGTTTCCTCTTTTTAATCTCCTTGTAATATTTGTACATTTATCTCCTTCTTCTTGTGATATTACTTCAAGGTTCCTTGATGTATAACTTTTTTTTTTTTTTTTTTTGCTTCTATCTGTATAAATTGTAAAACAATTCTTTTTTGCAATATGGTTAATCAACATGATTATTAATTTTTATCCACTTGCGTAAATTTTCCATATAAAGATGAATAATAATCTTATCATTCTTTTCATTCCCATACTTGCCTCTGTTATTCATCTGCAGTATGAAAGATTGAGCAGATTAATGTTGAATAAAATTATTTGTAAACTTTGCCTCAACTTCTGCGTAAATATCGCAGGTCATGTCTGTATAATCTTATGATCTCTTGTGGTCTTATTTTTCCTTCCTAGTTAAAGGTCTTATTTAGCCATTTTTTTTGTTTCTGCGACAAAATCGCAGGACGTCTTTACACTTACATGCATTGACCCATTGATCTTGCCTTATCCGTATTTTGTCAATTTCTCTGCGACAATATGACAAGTCTAAGCTCCCTTGCGAGAACAAAGCCTTATGACATTGACGTCTTGCGAAGAAATCGCAAGACGTCTTTACACTTTCATGTAAAAACCCATTGATCTCATCTTAACTTTCTCTTATAGCTTGTTGCCTCTGTATAATATTTGTCATGCGACAATATGACAGGCCTAAATTTTCTTGCGATCATAAAGCCCCATGACATTTCCGTCTTTAGATACTTATCAGCTCCCTAATGGAGGGTGCCACCCTTATCTTCCCCCTGGTTGCCCCTAAAAGGAGGGCACATCGGCCATACAAGACTAGCTCCTCCCATTCGGTCTTAACAACAACCAACTATTTTCGCAGCCTCTTTTCCTTTATGCCTATATGGATTATAGTTACAAGAATGAACCCTAAGTGGGGTTTTCTTCGGGCCGAGTGCATCATAGGCAAGACTTGCCAAGAATGGACAGGGTAGTTTCGTACACCCCGGGCACTCTTGGCTCAACCGTGTACCTCGATGCCTTGATCAAACTCTTCACTCCTTAGGAGAGACCCTCGGTCGTCCAACCATGGTATAACCTTATATAGTTGGAAATCCAAGGTACCTCTCCTAGATGGGTTTTCAATAACCCAAATCTCCATGACTCAGGTTCCAGGAGCGGTATAACCTTATCCCTGATCCATGCAAAGAGATACCCCCTTATATGATGCACTTTAGGTCTTATATTTTCTTCTTACGAAATTTTATTCGCGAACTAGGGTGTACGCCACAAAGGTTCGTCCCGTTCTTATATTTCTCTTGCGAGTAATGCAACTCTGATGAATTTTTTTCTTTGATCTTCTATTTATTTGCATTTCAACTCTTGTATAATTTTTCAATTTCATGTTTTTCATTCAAATGAAATATTATTTTGAAACATTTTCTTCAACAAATCATTCATAAATTTCTTAAATTTCATCATTCTACCTTTCTACTTACTACTTTCTGCTTCTGCCCTTTTGTTGCGTTTTGTTATTTTCTCTCTATCTACGAGAGGCTCACCATCTATTGTTTGCAGCTCATGTTGATTTCGCAGTGTTCCTTCCTCTCGCCGCTCTATTGTATCAACCATTAGCTTGTCATCTATTTGTTTTTGCTTGATGTTATGTTTCCAGTTTCTGCTCTTTGCGGCCCTTTTCTCGCAAGATTCCATATCAATTTCATAACATTTCTTCCCATCAACCCAGTCTCCCTTTATAACTCCAACACCATTAGGATGAGGAAATTTAATACATTGGTGGAAAGTTGATGCCACACCTAATATCCCATGTATCCAAGGTCGGCCAAGCAGGGCATTATAAGGTGATTCAATATCCACAACGTAGAATAGGATCTTAGAAGATAACCCCTTTAATGGAATTCACATTGTAATTTCCCCTTTGGGATTGTTGGCAATACCGTTAATGTAGTTGCAGGATTTCCCACAACACACCCCTTGTAATATCTTGATAATAATCTCTTGATCTAAACTAATTTGATATTAAATGTATAATTAAAATTCTAAAAATTGTAAATAGACACACGGATTTTTACATGGTTCGATCAACTTGATCTACATCCATGATTCTTCACTATAATTGTTTAAATTTACATTGATAATCTCCATTAATGGAGTTCTAGATCTAGTTTTGGGGAAGAAGATGATAAAGAAAAATGCATTCTCTCTCCTAAAATCTCTCTGCAAAATATATCTCTCTTCTAAAATTGTGTCCTCCCTTTTTCTCTCTCCCGCTCTTCTCTTTATATAGGTATTTTCATAGTGGGTGACAACTCACATTCAACTTATCTTTCCCATTTTTTAGGACTTTTGCTATGCTCCTTGCTGGCTTTGCTATCGTGCTCGTGAGATCTGTTATCGTGCTCGCGAGATCTGTTATCATGCTCGCGAGACTCTTCTATAACCATAAAATCTTCATTTCCTTCCTTTCTCTCGCGAGATCCCGCCTTGTGCTCGCGAACATTCTTTTTAACTACAAAATCTTCACATTTTTCTCATGTTTTATGTTGTCGTTGTTTATTACGTCATTCTCTGAATTATTTTGTGACGCTCGTGAAATGTTGTTAAAGAGTTTTCGGTGACGCTCGCAGAAGTGTCGTTAATCTCTCGTGAATATAATTGTGGCGATATTCTGGTCCTACATCTTGCCTCTTTTTTCTTGAATATTGCTTGAAAAGTATCATAAAGATTACTACAACAACAGATTTTTTCTTAAAGATTACTTTTCAAGCAATATTCAAGAAAAAAGAGGCAAGATGTAGGACCATAATATCGCCACAATTATATTCACGAGAGATTAACGACACTTCTGCGAGCGTCACCAAAAACTTTTCAACAACATTTCACAGGTGTCACAAAATAATTCAGAGAATGACGTAATAAACAACGACAGCATAAAACATGAGAAAAATATGAAGATTTTGTAGTTAAAAAGAATGTTCGCGAGCACAAGGAGGGATCTCGCGAGAGCAAGGCAGGAAATGAAGATTTTATAGTTATAGAAGAGTCTCGCGAGCACGATAACAGATCTCACGAGCAGATAGCAGATCTCGCGAGCAGATAGCAGATCTAGCGAGAAGATAACAGATCTCGCGAGCAGATAGCAGAGCCAGCAAGGAGCATAGAAAAATCCTAAAAAATGGGAAAGATAAATTGAATGTGAACTGTCACCCACTATGAAGATACCTATAAAAAGAGAAGAGCAAGAGAGAGAAAGGAGAGGGATACAATTTTAGAGGAAAGAGATATTTTGCAGAGAGATTTGAGGAGAGAGAATGTATTTTTCTTTATCATCTTTTTCCCCAAAACTAGATTTAGAACTCCATTAATGGAGATTATCAATGTAAATCAAATGTAAATTTAAACAATCATAGTGAAGAATCATGGATGTAGATCAAATTGATCGAACCATGTAAAAAATCTTAGTGTCCTTTTATAATTTTAGCAAATTTACTACCAATTTTATATGTAGATCTAGAAATTAATATCAAGATATGATAAGGGGTGTGTTGTAGGAAAACCTGCAACTACATATAGAATCTTGACAAGGGTGTAGTGTGGGAATTCCTGCAACTACATTTTGGCGCTAGAAACAGGGAGAATCAAATTAAGAAATCTCTAATTACAACTTGAGGATTTGAAGAAATTGTTAGAGTTGAAGAAATGGCAAGAAGAAGAAGAAATACATCGGAACCACCGACAACTGTGAGGAGAAGTAAAAGACTTGCAGGAGAGGGAACAGGTGAATTAGAGGAATCTTTAAGGATAAGATCAGGGAGAAATAGGGTAAGAAATGAAGCAGAAAGTTCAATTCAATAGCCGAATCAACTAGCGCAAACACAAAATAGGGATATGGATTATGATAGAGTAAGTGTGCATACTTGGAGGTCGGATTCAATGGAAGAAGCAGAAAGTCGACAATTAAGAAATGAAGAAGAAGGAGAAACAAATCAAAGAATGGCTGGAGAATTGGTTCATGTGGGACGTGAAAATGAGATAGAAGATGATCCGAGACAAAGAACACAGGAAGAAAGGATATTAGAGGCGGAGGAGCGTGCGAATCTAACAAGACAAAATCATGAACTACGAATGGAGAATTTGAGGTTACAAAGAAGGAGGTCAAGAAGTACTGTGAGATCAAATTCAAGATCATTTAGAGAAGAGCCAAGGCAAAATTCCCCAATGAGAAATGTTAGAGAAGAAGTGCAAAATTTAAATGGAGAACAACGTCATAGAGAAGAAGAGATAATTAGCGATCGTTATAATCTGCGTGACAATAGAAATCAAGGGGGAAGAAACAACCAAATTGAAGAAGAAAATCCAGAGGAAGGTAGGAGGATATTGCATGGGCGGGAGAATCAAAGGAATCAAAGAATAATTGAATAAGAAATTGAGAGACACTATGTTGAACAAGCACGCTTGGCTTGCGAGAGAGAAAGATTAAGAGCAGAAGTAGAAGAACAAGAATTTCGAGAGGCATTACGACAAAATAACCATGAAAATCGAGAAAGAAGACGTACACAAAATCGCTACAATAGTAATATTCAAGAGGAGTATGATAGGATACAAAGGAGAATAGAGAGACAGTGAAGAGAAATGATGAGAAATGAATAAATTCGCAGAGAAGAAGGTAGGCAACTGCGATTTCAATAGGAAGGTGACATAGAAAATCGCATAGAAAGACAAGATGATGATGAAGAAGACAACACACAAAATCTCTCAAGACAAGAAAAACAAGAACGCAGAAGAAGGGAAGCTGCATTAAAAAGGCCAATGGAGCAAAATTCGAATGAGAATGAACAAATATTGAGAGAATTAGCAAAAATGCGAGGAATGATAAACAATACAAGAGAAGGAGGAAGAAGGCAACTTGATGAAGCAATTGAAGAAGCAATTGAAGAAGCTGCAAGAACTCCATTTACTCAAGAAGTACAATTAAGAGGGATACCTCCAAAATGCAATTTACCAGCATTAACCAGCATTTTTGATGGAACTACTTGTGTTGTTCAACATGTCAAAGATTATGTAAGATGTATGCTACAGTGGGAGAATCATGATGCTGTGCTATGCAAATATTTTGCATCTAGCTTAACTGGCGAAGCGTTGAAATGGTTTGAGGGATTACCAAAAAATACCATTACTTTTTTTGATCATTTACAAGATACATTTTTAGGAGTGTATATTAGCAACAATTCATCGCGTCCGGGTATTGAAGATATGTTTGGGCTAAAACAGAGAGTTGGCGAGAGTCTGAAGCACTTAACTATAAGGTGGAAATCAATCTGCAGCGAGATGGCTGGAAGAGTGGATGAAATATATCTGATCTTATCCTTCATTAATGCAATGTGCGCGACTAGTCTACTGTACATTCATATTTTCAGAATCAAAAATACAATCACCATGACAGAACTGCGAGAACTGCAGGAAGAATACATTGCTCTGGAGGAGAAACAAAATGAAATGGAATCATACCCAATCGTGAACACCAGCTCGCTGGAAGCAAGTGGAAGTTTTCTCCCAAAAATGATAAATAATGTAGCAAGCACCTCGCAAACACAACAAGAGAAAGTAGTAATTGATAACCAACAAAAACTAGTAGTGATGGGCAGTCGAGATCAGGAAGAATATGAAAGGGAGAAGAATTATTATAATCGCGGTGGAAATAATAAGATTCAAAGACTCGATCAAGCTCAAGAAACTTATGGTGGACAAAGGCAGAATAATTTTAGAGGACAAGGTAATCAGAGGATAATATGGGAAGAAATTAAGATGCCAGCTCTCAATACCATCATAGAAAAGATTTGGGAAGCTATCATTTTGATGGAAAATATACCCTCTCCGTGGAACATGGGAAAAGAACCCCATCCAAACAATCGAAGTCAAGAATTCTGTCCTTACCATCATTTTCATGGCCACTCAGTTAACGATTGTAGGAATGTGAAGAGAATAATCTTGAGGATGATTGATCAGGGAAAGTTAAATCATTTTCTAGTAGGACATCCTCAATCTCAGCAATTACCGCCAGCACCAGAAACTCGCAGAGTGAATGCTATAAAAGGAGCAGAAACATTTGTGATAGAAGTAGGGGCTAAAGCAAAGAATTTGTTCTGTAATTCCATTGTGCACTCATATAAAACTGTGGAGAATTTCCATGATAATGTCCTAAGCAGAGTCTTTGCCAGAGACACGAGTGGAAAAGAGATAATGAATATAGAGAGAGCCTCGCCATTAGAGGAGTGGCAGAAACAAACTCTATCTTTCACTGCGAAAGATGTACTTGAGGTTGGCGAGTAGCATGATAATCCATTGGTCGTACGGTTAGAGATTAATCCAAAACAAATTCAAGAAGAAAATGAAGAGAATGATAGTAAAGTTGAAGATTCTTGGGCCATCAACAAAGTCTTAATAGATACATGGAGTTCAGTTGATATCTTATTTTATCATACCTTTAAAACCATGGGTGGAAAGGATGAAGATTTAATACCATCAACGTACAAAATCTATAGATTTAACGGTACAGCTAACAAACCAAAGAGGGAAATTGAAATGCAAATATCGTTAAAAGGAATATCTTCGAAAATTTTATTCTATGTTGTGGACATCGAATCTCCCTACAATGCTTTGATAAGAAGGCCTTGGTTACACGGGATATTGGGTGTAACATTTACCTATCATCAGTGTATCAAATTTCCTCATCCTAAAGGTGTTGGAGTTATTAAAGGAGATTGGGGAGAAAGCAAGAAATGTTATGAAATTGATATGAAATCTTGTGAAGAAAGAGCTGAGAATAATAGCAATTGGAAGTACAAGATCAAACAGAAACATAAATGTGAAAGGTTAATGGTTGATACCATAGAGTGGAAAGAAGATGTGAAAGTTGATGACGAGCACCTCGCAAGAGAAGAAACAACAGTGAAACAAAGCAGAAAAGCAGAATCAGAAAATAGTAAGTATAAGAGGTAAAATAATAAACTTTGGAGAACTCTATGAGTGATTTGTTTGAATGATATGTAATTGAACAGAATATTTTGCTTGAAAGAATCGCAAGATTTTACAATATTCGTAAGAAATTCAATTAGAGTTATGAAATTCTATCATAATTACAATACTCGCAAGAAACGCGAATAAAACTTCGTAGAGGCATAAGAATGGGACGAACCTTTATGGCGTGCACCCTAGTTCGTGAATAAAATTTCGTAAGAGGCAAATGTAAGACCTAATAGCGCGTCATAAATGGGGTATCTCTTGACATGACTCAGTGATAAGGTTATACCGCTGCTGGAACCTGAGTCATGCAGACGATTGGGTTGAAGAAAACCTATCCGGAAGAGCGATCTTGGATTTCCAACTATATATGGTTATACCCTGGTTGGACGACCGAGAATCTCTTCCAAGAAGTTCAAAGTATGACCAAGGCGCCGAGGTACACGGTTGAGCCAAGAGTGCCCGGAGCGTACGAAACTCTCTTGCCATTCTTGGTAAGTCTTGGCTATGATGCACTTGGCCTGAAGAAAACCCCACTTAGGGTGCAGCCTTGTAACTATAAGCCATATAGGCATAAAGGACAAGAGGCTGCGAAAACAGCTGGTTGTTGGTAAATATGGATGGGAGGATATAGTCTTGTATGGCCAATGTGCTCTCCTTGAAGGGGCAACCAGGGGGAATATAAGGGCGGCACCCTCCATTAGGGAGCTGATAAGTGTCTTAAGACGGCAATATCATGGGGCTTTATGATCGAAAGAACATTTAGGCCTGTCATATTGTCACGTGACGTAAATTATACAGAGGCAACAAGCCAAAAGTTAAGATGAGATCAATGGGTTTTTACATGAAAGTGTAAGGACGTCCTGCGATTTCATCGGAAGATAGCAATGTCACATGGATTTAATCTCGCGAGAGAGCTTAGACTTGTCATATTGTCGCAATACAATCAAAAAAGGAAGCTAAGGCAAGATCAATGGGTCAATACATGCAAATGTAAAGACATCCTGCGATTTTTTCGCAGAAAGAAATAGCGTGGAAAAATAGGAATTTTAATTAGGAAGGCGTAATAAGACCACAAGATTACTGCGATAATACTCGCAGATGTTATGAGAATTGCGATTTCACGCAATTATTGTGGACGATAGGATTGCCAATATTAAAGCATATTTTATTTACCACTAATATCTAATATTTAATCAATTTTTTATATTGCAGATGAATAATAGAGGCAAGTATGGGAATGCATGAGAATGATGAAATTATTATTCATCTATCATATAAAAATTGTATAGATAAATGCACGCAGATAATTAAAGAATAATAATTATATTGATTGATTGACTTGCAGAAACAAAACTGTTTTCTAATTTATACAGGTAGAAGTAAAAGAAATTCGCAAAATTGGAGAAACTCATATAAAAATGTTACAGAAAGAAGAAAATAAATATACAAGGAAGATAAAGGGAAAAGACAGAACTAGCTAGATTCATCGACATTCTCTTTATCAAACTTCTCTTCATCGCCAGATTTCGACTTCTCCTCATCGCCAGATTTTTTCCCTTTCATCATTATCTTCATTCTTATCAGAGTCTTCTCCTCCACCAGATATTTCTCCTTCGTCATTATCACTGTCATTGTCATCCTTGTCAGAATCCTCAGCTTCACTATCAGAGATATTAAGATTTGGGATTACTGCGGGAATTTCCTTTGCAAGGTCAGGAAATATGGAAGGATAAATTCCATGATCATTGCAGACCAACTTAATGGAATCATTACGAACAACAATGAGAGATCTATTGAAATTCGCGGTAGTAATGTCAAATTGCTCCTTCAATCGTGAATATTTTTTATTGCGAGCAGCAAGGGTATTTTCAAGTTCCCCAATTCTTTTAAGATATCTTTTTTCAGCTCCTGTGAGAATATATGACAACAAGTTAGAAATTTTGTAAAAAAGATTAACAGAAAGTTAGCGAGAAGAAGAACAGCAAACAACCTTCTCTTTCAGAAATCATATCTCTAATTAAGGACGCTTGTTCAACTTGAAGGCTAACATTTAAACCTAAGTCATTCCTGGCGTTGTCAAGAACCCTCGCAGACCAAGCAAACTCATCATCGCTATTAATGAGGAGACGAGATCGAACTTGAGTCTCCCTCGCAAGAAGATCTTCATTCTCGCGTATAAATTTATCTCTGTCCATTTGAACATCAAGGAGAGTTTTATGAAAGTCTGCTAGGGTCTTGGATCCCTTTTTAATGACAAGATCTTTCTCGTCAATAAGATCACTATTCTTCTGTCTTAATCTATCTATTTCTTTCTTTGAATCAAGATAAAAGCGCCTATACTTGTCAGTCAAACCTAAATTGAATCTGTTTTCAATTTTTAAGAGATTAAATTTGGATCTAAGTTCATCTATGGAAAGGGATTTAATCTTATCATCTGAGAAATTACTTAAGGAATTATTAAGACAGGCAAGAAGAGTATGATCATCTATAGGTTCAGGGAAAGTTTGAAAGAGTATAGCCTCGTCAGTAAGACCATAAATATCTGCAAGTTAAAAGTGGCCGCTTGAATAAGCTGTGATAGAATAAAAAGAATTAAAAAAGAAAGGAAGTTAGTCATACCATATAATTGTTGGTTATCTTTATCAAGATCAGAGATCTTTTGCTTATCAACCGAAGCTTCAGTCTCCAGCAGTTTATTATTCTTGCGAAGATCAATAACTTAAGATTCTAATCTTTGTTTATCCTGGCGAAGTTTAGCAGCTTTTTCTTCAGAGCTGGCACATCTTTTATCTAAGTCAGAAGCAACAGCAAAAGAAGCTCTTCCAACCTGCAAAAGAAGAATATAAATTGAGATCTATCGATGAAGAAAGTATATAAACAAACTGAAGAAATGAAAACTTACCAAAGCACCAAGAGAATTCAAGAGACTGGGATTTAGCGATCTTGAGATTCCTTGGATAGAATCATTATCCACCAGAATAGGGGCATCGCAAACTTTAGCGAGTGCTTGGGATGTTTTATCAATAATTTCATCCTCGTCATTCGAAGTCATGCTATGGGAAATATCTCTAAAAATTCTAGACAAATGAGTCATGGAAGAATCAGAAGAAGAATAATTTTTTATTGAGGGAAAACCGCTAACATTAAAACCCTCATCATTATTATCTTTATCAAGATCAACACTTGAATTTTCTGGAATTGTTTGAGGAGTTGAAGAAGAAGCAGGTTGAGTTTTCCTTTTCTTTGATGGAGGATCGCTAGAATCTTCACCACAAGGAGCAGAAGGATTCCCTTTGGGAGGAATAATATTTTTATCGCCAGATTCTCCACCACGAGGGGCAGAAGATTTTCCTTTAGAAAGAACAACAGATTTATCTTTTGAAGGCTTCTTCTTAGTTTTCACGATTTTTATTTGTGGTAGTTCTTCAATTTCCTGCGAGCACAGATGAAAGTAAGAAATAGGGGCAACAATATATTGTTAAAATTTATGAAGAGATATTTCTTACTTCATCCGTGAAAGATTTCAGAGCCGAGAAAGTGCTAGGCTTCCTAAAAGTTTGGTAACTGATCTTCATTCTCTCAATCTGAGAAAGATCAAAATAATTAGCGAGAATATAAAACCGCGAGGAAAATAATGAATAATAATATGAAAATTCATAAAGATTAGTACCTCTTTAGTTATCTCAGGCCAATTAAAGACCCAAGGTTGATATTCTGCAAGATTCGCGGGAAGTTCGCGAGAACCAGAAATATAAGGACCTTCAAGACACAACGGGAAAATAAACCACTTGTCATCGCTAGAATGGCGAGGACCGTGATTGGTTTTTGTGTGAAAATCAATATCTAGCATGAGAGCTTCTTCGACAACGAGTTTCTTTAGGCGAACACCCTAGCAGGTGCTATCCCTCTTCATAGGGAGTATCTTGTAATTTTTTAAAAAGTTTTCTACAGTATAATCTGCAGAGTTATTTGGAATATGTTTGTAAAGAGGATTTTGAGCATCTTCAGAATAACGCGATCCTTTGCCAGCACCACGAGAAGCATATTCAAGTAGTAACCTAATGCAATCTCCGCCTAGTTGATATATTGCTCGCGAGAATCTCTCGTCAGAAATAATTTGGTAGAATAATGGAAGTTCTGGGTCATAAAGAGGAAGGGTAAAACCAGCTTCAAGTTATCCTAGCGATACTATGATTTTTTCGTGAGAACATTGATCATCAGTAAATAATTTCAGAGAAAGTTCAGATCTAGAATCCTGATCTGAAATTAAAGACAGATTAAAACCTTTAATTTTGAGATTTTCGCGCATCTCATTAAAGGCCTTCAAGTTTTTAGTACCATCAACAACCATTTTTGAGTATGGGAATGAAAGAAAAGGTTGAAAAGAAGAAAGTAATCACAGCAGTAATAGAGGCGCAATTCGCGGAAGAACAGTAAAATTTGCAAAGAGGTAACGGAGAGAAAGAAAAAGAAAGTAAAAGAGAAAAAGGAAAGGAATGAGAAGAGTATTTATAGAAGAAGAAATTCCTCGAAGAAAACAACGACAATTAATACAGAGAAAAGACTTGGGTGGTCAGATCGCAACGGTTAGAGGAGACGTTTCAAAAATTTATTGGAAGAAAAAATTCGTGAAAACAGCTGGCGAAGGACGTAGAAACGTGTCAGAACGGAGGAGTCTGAAAAGATAAACAGTTATGGCATTTTAAAATTCTCATGACCTTCTCTTCTTCGCAGAAAAGACATGATAAGAGGCAAAATGTAGGACCAGAATATCGCTACAACGCTATTCTTATGATATTAACAACGTTTCCGCGAGCGTTACTGCCAAATCTTTAACAACGTTTCACGAGCATTGCGGAATATCCAAAAGAAATTTATGATGGAAGAAACAAAAGAAGAATGTGTTGATCCTGCGATGGCCATCATTCTTGCGATGAAGAATATTATAACAATTAAGATGAGATCGCAGAATAGATCCGAAAGAGGAGGAAAACTTAGATGTCATCCATTACGTAAATCCCTATATAAAGAGATCGACATATCCAGAGAAGGATGATGTATTTTTTGAGAGTTGAAAGAGTCTTGAGGAGAGAGAAACTCTAAGAGAATATTTGTAATCTTGATTTCTCTCAATTCTGTAAACATTTCTGAGATTTGAATAGTAAAGTGTCGTTTAAATCTTTGAAGTTTAATTGATTTCCAATAGATTTCTATAGAATCTTGACAAGGGTGTAGTGTGGGAATTCATGTAACTACAGCTCCTTACTGGCTTTGCTATCGTGATCGCGAGATCTGTTATCATGCTCGCGAGACTCTTCTATAACCATAAAATCTTCATTTCCTGCCTTGCTCTCGCGAGATCCCGCCTTGTGCTCGCGAACATTCTTTTTAACTACAAAATCTTCACATTTTCTCATGTTTTATGCTGTCGTTGTTTATTACGTCATTCTATGAATTATTTTGTGACGCTCGTGAAATGTTGTTGAAGAGTTTTCGGTGACGCTCGCAAAAGTGTCGTTAATCTCTCGTGAATATAATTGTGGCGATATTCTGGTCCTACAGTTAAAACCATAGATATTATATGTTGATGGTATCAAATCCTCTTCTCTCCCTCCCATGGTCTTGTAGGCATAATAAAACAAGATATCCATTGAACTTCCAGTGTCAATTAGAACCCTGTTAATTGCCCAAGAATTTTCAACTCCATCATCCTCATTTTCTTCATCTTCTTCTTCCATTTGTTTTGGATTTATTTCAAATATTACCACCAGTAGGTTTTCATGCATCTCACCAGGATCTGGTACCTCTTGTGCAGTGAAAGAAATAGTTTGATTTTTCCATTCCTCTAATGGCGAGACTCTCGCAATATTCATTATCTCTCTTCCATCCGCGTCTCTCGCGAAGACTCTGCTCAGAATGTTGTCGTGGAAATCCTCAATAGTCTTGTATGAATGTATGATGGAATTACAAAACAAATTATTCACCTTGGCTCCAACCTCTATCACAAATGTTTCTGCTCCTTTTACAGTATTCACTCTGCGAATATCTGGTACCGGTGGTAACTGCTGAGATTGCGGATGTCCTATTATAAAATGATTTAACTTTTCCTGATCAATCATCCTTAAAATTATTCTTTTTACATTCTTGCAATCGTTTATTGAGTGACCATGAAAATGATGGTAAAGACAAAATTCTTGATTTAGATTATTTGGATGTGGCTCTTTTCCCATATTCCAGGGTGATGGTATATTTTCCATCAAAATGATAGCCTCCCAATTTTTTTTCTGTGGCATCTTAATTTGTTCCAATATTATCTTCTGACTCCCTTGCCCTCTAAAATTATTTTGCCTCTGACCACCATAAATCTCTTGCGGATGATCAAGTCTTTGAATTTTATTATTTCCACCGCGATTGTAATAATTCCTTTCCCTTTAATACTCCTCTTGATCTCGACTTCCCATGGCTACTAATTTCTGCTGGTTATCAATCACCACTTTCTCTTGTTGTGGTTGCGAGGTGCTCGCCACATTATTAATCATTTTAGGAAGTAAACTTCCGTTTGCCGCTATTGAGCTGGTGTTTGCGACTGGATATGATTCCATCTCTTTTTTTTTCTCCTCCAAAGCAATGTATTCTTCTTGTAGTTCTCGTAGCTCAGTCATTGTGATGGTATTTTTGACTCTGAAAATTTGAACATACAGTAGATTGGTTGCGAACATAGCATTAATGAAAGATAAAATGAGGTATCTCTCATCCACTCTACCAGCCATTTCACTGCACATTGTTTTCCACCTTAATGTTAAGTACTTCAGACTCTCACCAACCCTTTGTTTTAACCCAAACACATCTTCAATTCATGGACGCGCAGAATTGTTACTTATGTATGCCCCCAAAAATTTGGTTTGTAGATGAGTGAAAGAAGTTATAGTATTCTTGGGTAAACCCTCAAACCATTTTAGCGCCTCGCTAGTTAAGCTTGACGCGAAATATTTTCACAACACAGCATCATGATTTTCCCACTGTAGCATACATCTCACATAAGCTTTGATGTGTTGGATGGCACATGTAGATCCATCAAAAATATTAGTTAATGCTGGCAAGTTGCACTTTGGGGGTATTCCTCCTAATTGTACTGCTTGAGTGAATGGAGTTCTTGCAGCTTCTTAAATCTCCTCATCAAGTTGTCTTCTGCCTCCTTCTCTTCTATCATTTAACATTCCCCTCATTTCTGCTAATTCTCTTAAAACTTTTTCATTCCCAACTGAATTTTGCACCATTGGTCTTTTCAGTGCAGATTCCCTTCTCTTGCATTCTTGTCTATCTTGTGTTGTGAGATTTTGACTTCCGTCTCCATTATTTTCTTCTTGTCTTTCTCCGCTATCTTCTCTTACATTTCTTTCGTGAATACGCGCACCATTATATCTTTCATTTTCTCTTCTGCGATTTTCTTATGCTCTTCTTTGCACCCTATCATATTCTTCGTTAATATTACCATTATTACGGTTCTGTTCACGTCTTCTTTCTCGATTGTCATGATTATTCTGGTAAATTGCCTCTTGAAATTCTTTCTCTTCTACCTCTGCTCTCAATCTTTCCCTTTCGCAAGCTAAGCGTGCTTGTTCAGCATAATGTCTCTCTATTTCTCTTTCAATTATCTGCTGATTTCTTAGAGTTTCTCTTCCATGCAATATCCTTATTCCTTCCTCTTGATCTTCTTCGCCACCTTGGTTATTTCGTGCCTGACGCTGTCCATTCTCCTGTCTTCTGTTGTTTTGTTCATTTTGTTGAATTTCACCTTGTGGTATGTAACGATCTTCCCTTATTTCTCTCCTTTCGCGATGTCCTCCATTTGGATCATTATTTTCTTCTTCAATATTTGTTATATGTGATTTTCTTCTTATCTCACTTCTGATTGTTCTCGAACTTGATCTTTTTGTGCTTCTTGACCTTCTATTTTGTAACCTCATGTTTTCCATTCTCAATTCATGGTTTTGCCTTGCCAAATTTGCACGTTCTTCCGCCTCTAACCTCCCTTCCTCTTGTATTCTTTGTCTTAAAACCTGTACTGTTTCATTTTCATCATCTCCATGTATTAATCCTCCATTTACTTCTTGGTTTCTTCCCTATCGTCTTTCATCTCTTAATTGTCAATTTTATGGTTCTTCTATTGAATCTGATCGCCAAGTATGCACGCTTACTCTATCATAATCCACAAATCTATCTTGCATTGGTGTTTGCTGATTTGGTTGTCGAACCTGATTTTCTCCATCATCCATTGTTTTATTTATTCTTGTTCTTACCCTTGAAGATTCTCCTATTTCATCTGTTTCTCCACCTGCAAGTCTTTTACTCCTCCTTATGGTTGTTGGTGGTTCTGATGTATTTCTTCTTCTTCTAGCCATTAATCTTAGTAAACTGTTGGATATTGCATAAGATCTTTCACTAATTGTTCCAAATTCCTTCCAATCACAATGTCAATTTTTATCTTTTTCTCTAAATAATTATCAATTCATCCCTGTTTCGGGCGCCAAAATGTAGTTGCAGGAAATCCTACACTACACCCTTGATAAGAATTTATAGTAATTAACACATATTTGAAGATTAAAAACAACACTTTATTATTTGATTCTCAGAAATGTTTACAAGAAATGGAAGAAATCAAGAATACAACCGCTCTCTTGAATTTTCTCTCTCTTCAAGACTTTCTTAACACTCAAAAATACATCATCCCCTCTCCGAATCTACTGGGTCTCTTTATATAGGGTAGTTACATAGTGGATGACAGCTAAGCTGTCCTTTAATTTTGGATCTGACTCGCGATATTATCGTAGTAGTTATAATGTCAATTCTCGCAAGTGTTGTAATCATCAGAGGACAATCATGCTCTTCTCGTGTTTCTTCATTCGTGAGATATTACGTCACTCTTTAAATTATCTTGTGATACTCGCAAAGTGTTGTTGAAGAACTCGCGGTGGTGTTCACAGAAGTGTTGTTAATCTCGCAAGAGTAATATCATGGCGATATTCTGGTCCTACAACTTAATCTACAAAAATAGAAATCAATTTTTGATTTCTTTCATTGATTGTATAAGTCTATTTATGAATGAAACTATCTTATGTTAATGAATAAAATTATTTGATTTATAAATTTTCTTGTGATAGTTTTTGATTTACATATCCGGTGCTTTAATGCTTTATTTATTTTCTATGTATGTTTATGGGATGTTTGATTTCTGTTTTATTACCTTGATATTCGATCTCAAAATATGTCGTGAACCCTTATGGTTTGGGTGACTTTTTGATTTAACATGATTAAGTTATAGCCCATGTTGCTAGGATTTATCAAAGGATCATGAGGGGTTCCTGTAGAAACAATATGTGAAAAAGTCACAATATGTTGAATCGGTTTTGGTTTAGCATAAAAGCATATGTGTTTCGACAGTTTTCAACTTTTGCTTGCAATTGTTAAAACCGATTTTCAACCTTTCTCTGGTAAAGGTTGGTTGTTGTTATTCTTTTGTTTTAGCATAAGGATGACAACATAATGGTATTTCGATATCAATTCTCCCTAGAAGAAGAAGATGATATCATATTGGAGAAGTTGGATGCGAAATTGAGGTAACGATCTTGTTAGTTAATTATTTTCCTGTTTTAAGAAAAGCCTATTTTTATTTGATATATATATATTGATTTTTCTTAAACGAAATTGTCGTTACAATTGATGTGTTTATTCCATTATGTATGATTGGATGTTTGTGTGATTCAATTGGTTCTGGTTAAGTAAAACTATTGTTATCTTGCTTTGTTGTGTGATATCAATCGTTTAGGCTTACGAAAGTTTGGTGCAATTGCGGTGCTTTAATGTTATGTTATTTCAATTGCTTCCAGTTAAGTAAAACTATTGTTATCTTGCTTTGTTGTATGATATCAATCGTTTAGTCTTATGAAAGTTTAGTACAATTGCGGTGCTTTAATGTTTATGTTATTTCAATTTCTTCCAGTTAAGTAGAACAATTATTATTTTGCTTTATTGTATGGTATCAATTGTTTAGGCTTACAAAATTTCGGTGCAATAGTGGAACCTTAATGATATATGTTGTTTCAATTGCTTCCGGTTGAAGCGAATAATTATGCAAGTTGATTTATTGGTTTGTATGAATTATTTATGGCTTAACGAATGAATATATTGATGGGATGAGTTGTTTAGTCCAATTCGATTCCGGATAAGCTAAACTAAGTTAATTCCGATCTTAGTTAGACTTATCAAAGTGGAGGTTTCGGTTATTCAAGTCTAGCCGAATGCCTAAACAAGGAAATGCTAGTTAACTAACCTAGTATTTGGATTGTTTAAAATCTAAAGGTCTAAGTTATATGGATAATTAGAACCCGATGAGAAAAATTGAGTTTATCTTTGTTTTGGTCTTATCGAGTGAAGCGGTTGTATTATACAATCGGTTTAGCAAAGGAACTAAGTTTCTTAGTTGATTTTTGGTTTGCTAAACTAGTTGGGAAAATTTCTTCGGGATGTAGGAGCAGAATCTCGCAACAACAACGCTCTTGCGAAAACTTCTACCACACATGGCAAGTGTCGCAGATTGATTATCAAAACGACGCAATAAAGGACGGAAGACAAAACATGAAGAAAGACGTGAAGATTTTATAAAGAAAGCTCGCAAGAAATATAGCAAGAGAAATCCTGCGAGATATTATAGAAACCTGCGAGAAATCACAGTGATGTTGCTGCGATATTACCGCAAGAGTTCAGATCCGAAACTAGGGGAAATGTAAGCTGTCAATGAGCTGTCATCCACAGTGTAAATACCTATATAAAGAAGAGAGCAGGAGAGAGAAGAAGAGGAGATAATTTTAGGAAGAGAGAGAAAGATATTTTGCAGAGAGAGATTTTTAGAGAGAGAAAATGTATTTTCTTTATCATCTTCTTCCCCAAAACTAGATCTAGAATTCTTCCAAGAACTCCATTAATGGAGATTGTAAATGTAAATTGATGTAGCTACAAATTATCATAGTGAAGAACCATGGATGTAGATCACATTGATCGAACCACGTAAAAAATCTTGGTGTCCATTTATAATTTTAGTATTTTTATCACCATTTTTATATTTAGATCTAGAAATTGTTATCAAGATTTGACAAGGGGTGTGTTGTAGGAAATCCTGCAACTACATTTTGGCGCTAGAAACAGGGACAATCTTGTTGGTTCAAGAAAGTTTGGTAAAATTGGTTGTTGTTGGTGCTGAGTTATACTAGATCTATGAGCTTTAAAGGAGGAAATGGAAGTTCTTGGAGTTTCCGCATCTTCAAACACCAAACGTATCTTAATAGTTCAGGAAGAGAGATGAAGATATGGGGAAATCGTCAAGCAAAGTGAAATCTACACAGGCTGCGTCAACAATCGTTTCTAAAAAAAATAAAAAAATAAAATGGTGTAACTGAAAAATCACTAAACAAGAGCAGCTAGCGGTGGAAACGAATCACAAACTACATTCGTCAGCAATTTCTATCTTGACAAGTGATCATTTCAGAGCAGAAAAATCAACCAGCTCAGCGAGATATAATGGATATGCATGAGATTTTAGTGGCAAAGGAGGAAGGAAATTTTCCAACACCTAATGGAAGTCAAGGACATGAGTCACATGCAAGTGTGAATTATCAAAGATAATGAGACACAAGAAATAACAATTCTGGTCTTTGTTAAGGCCTATAGAGGCGCAACAACACTTCAATAATTCACGGACGAAACCTTGTTATTTTAGGAGGTAGATCAATCCATGAAAGAAAAGCAAAGCAAAAATGAAAGAAGAGAAGAGACGGGGAAGGGGTTCTGCGAAGCATACCTCGTCAAAAACTTTCAAGTAGAGAAGCTCAGTTAAGGAACAAATGGGAATCATTGACAGTGAAGAAGAGTACAGCATAAAAGAGGAACATATTGAAAACGCATTGTTTAAGGCTGCAACAACACCCTTAGCAACATTCTGTTGATCGTAACAATGTTTCTTAGAGACACATGACATGCATAGAATGTTTCGCAACAATGTTTCACAGAGACACAAGAAATGCATAGAATGTTTCGCAACAATGTTTCACAGAGACACAGGACATGCATAGAATGTTTCACAACAATGTTTCGCAGAGCACCTATCAGTTCGCAGAGCAGAGGTTCATGAAGAGAAAAGTAGAAAGGTTCTGTAGCCATAGCAACAAACATAGTAATGTGCAAAGAAAAGAGCAAGAAGATGAAGAAGGATAGACGTGAAATGGAAGAAAATGTTGACAATTACAAAGATAAATGATGGGAAGGATTTCTGGCTTTGCAGACAAAGAAATAAATGGTAAAATTTCGCAAAAAATGTGACGGTGAAGTACGATATCAAGAACAACAAGATGTAGCATCCAGCGAATGAACAATGAGACGCAGCTTCCAGGAGTGGATTCAAGAAAGTTGAGAGCCATCAACAACAATCTCTACCAGCAAAGAAGAATGTCCAGTTCAAAATCCGCGAGCAATGACGCCATAAGGGAGTATTTGTATCTCAAATTTCAAATATAAATAGAATATTAACTTTTAGTGCGCCTATAAGTACCACTCCTGTGATATTAACACGCATGAAATTATTAGATGGGAATATTTTGTGATATTCTCTTTGCTTCTCATCTCTTCAGATTCTAGTACTAAATAGAGAGGATAAAGAGCTTCATTAATATTGCTGCCAAAAGAATATCTCACGTAATTCTCTCACAGGTGAATACCGCACAGGTTTAAATCCTGCCCCAAAGAGTATCTCACGTAGAAAACTTCATATGCTCAGCCATTCAAAAGCTGAGGAACAACAGCATAAATCAAGATTCATAGTTCAACAAATGAAATTCACTGTTCAAAGAAGGGATGAGCAAGCAATGTACAACATATCATCGCAGAAATCATTGCAGACTCTCATTTGCCTTTAAGATCTCTTTGCAGAAATCATCGCAGACAATTTCATAGCAAAGCTAGTGGAACAACATCAACTTGGCTAAAATTAAGCATCTTGGTACCTACTCAACCGTATTACCAGGGAAGTATTAATAATTTAGATGAAGAAAGCAACAGAATAAATGAGATGGAAATGTAATAAGCAAGCATCAAAGAATAAATGCTGCGACATTTCCCGCAGCAACAGAAGTAAAACCTGCAGACGCAGACGTTCACTTTGCAAACAAACGCAGAATAAATACTTTGCGAACAGTCGCAGAATAAATGAATATTTCGCAGAAATGTTTCTTCTTCAATCCCAGTTTGTCCAAGCCCACTACAGTACACCAAGCTATTTCACGCAGGCAATTGAGTAGCAAGCAAGTGAAGTCCAATTTCCGCAAGATGCATTCACTCACATAAGAGAATTCGCCAAGAAGGGTTAGAGGCAGAAATTTGGTATTTTATTACTTCGCAATATTTTTGGATATTTCGCAAGAAGAAAGTGGGAGATTATTTCGCAAACATATTTCGCAAGAAATGGAAAATTATATATTTTGCAAAAATATTTCGCAAAAAATGGTTAGAAATGTTGGTATGGCCCAACATTATACAAGAGGCAGATCAAGAGTTAATTTTGCAAAACTTCATTTCTCATTTCTTCTCAATTTTCAAGCAAATCATATACTTCCCAAGAGACAACAGCAAGCCTAAAAAGATAAGTACCATTTCCTTGAAAATTTTATTTACAGAAGATAAAAGATTTTTTATTTTATTTATCTAAAGCGATATACTCGCAAGATTTCTAAAATTTCTAAGATTTCAAAACATTTCAAAGATTTTTTATTAAGATTGGCAAAGAGCGATACAATCGCAAGATTCATCGCAAAAAATTAAAGATTTCAAAAAAATTCAAAAATTCAAAAATCCAAAGAATAGAAAAAATTAAATTTATATAGAACATTTTTGATTTAAAGACGCGATATAATCGCAAGATTTCAAATAAGATTTCTAAGATTTTACAGAAATTTTATTTCATGAATGATATTATGAGAATGAAAACAAAAATGAAAGAATAAAGAAATGCAAATAAAATAAAATTTCGCAAGAGAGAAATGCAAATATGCATAAGACGGGCGCAAATCGCCTAAAAACATATAAGAATGGGATGAACCTTTATGGCGTACACCTTAGTTCACGGATTCTATTCCGTAAGAGGCAATGTCCTTAAAGTGCGTCATAAGGGGGGTATCTCTTTGCATGACTATGGGAAAGGCTATACCGCTGCTGGAACCTAGTCATGGAGATTGGGATTATAGAAAATCCATCCGGGAGAGATAACTTGGATTCCCAATTATATAAGGTTATACCCTGATTGGGCGCCCGAGAGTTTCTCCTAAGGAATGCAACGTATGATCAAGGCGCCGAGGTACACGGTTGAGCTGTGGGTGCCCGGGATGGATGAACCTACCTTGGCCATCCACGGCAAGTCTTGGCTTACGATGTGTTCGGCCCAAAGAAAACCCCACTTAGGGTGCAGTCTTGTAACTATAAGCCATATAAGGCATAAAGGACAAGGCTGCGAAAACAACTGGTTGTTGGTAGAACCGGATGGGAAAGTGCTAGTCTTGTATGGCCGATGTATAATCCTTGAAGGGGCAACCGGGGGGAGAGATAAGGGCGATACCCTCCATTAGGGAGCTGTGTATCAAAAAAGACGGCAATGTCATGGGACTTTATATTCGCAAGAATATTTAGGCCCGTCATATTGTCGCGTGACACAGACACCAATGTCATGGGACTTTATATTCGCAAGAATATTTAGGCCCGTCATATTGCCGCATAACTGGCCAAAAAGCCTAAAGAGAAATGTTAAGATGAGATCAATGGGTTTTTGCGATAAGATCAAAAGATGAGATACATGAAATCAATAATAAGAGGATATAAATCGCAAAGACGTCTTGCGATTTCATCGAAAAGACGGCAATGTCATAAGTCTTAAAAAGCAAAGAGAGATTAATCTCACAAGAAGACTTAGATTTATCATATTGTCGTGGAGATTAAAATTAAATGATAAGACAAGATCAATGGATTATTACATATAAAAGTAAGAATGTCCTGCGATCTTTTCGCATAAAAGTGGCATAATACGACCTTTAACTAGGAAGGCAAAATAAGACCACAAGAGAGGTTATACCTACAAGCGTATAACAGATTGCTAACGAATTTATATTAGTCTTATTTCATTTATCATATTGCATATCAATAACAAGAGGCAAGTATGGGAATGCATATAATGGAAATTACTATTCATAATTCGTAGCACTATTCATAGCACTATCTGCGACACTATTCGCAGGACTATTCATAATTCGCAGCACTATTGCGACACTATTCGCAGTACTATTTGAGCACTATTCATAATTCGCAGAAATGTTCAGAAATTCACAGAAATATTTAGAAATTGGCAGGGTTATTCATAATCACGCAGACTAATTCATAAACTCGAAGATATATATCCATAATTTCGCAGGAATTGTGATTATTTCGCAGAATGTGATTATTTTCTTAAAAGTGGTTACCACTTGAGGCAGAGGCAAGATAAGAATAAAGAAACAATTTAATCATTCAACATTTTCTCAAGGATTCTCCTTCATAGATAAAGAATAGAGGAAGTTAGGGATTACCAAGAATTTTTTTTATGTTCTTTATCTTCTCAGCAAGAATC
Source organism: Papaver bracteatum (assembly GCA_023529315.1). Lineage (NCBI taxonomy): Eukaryota > Viridiplantae > Streptophyta > Magnoliopsida > Ranunculales > Papaveraceae > Papaver > Papaver bracteatum. Next base: position 181,874 of record JAJJWX010004168.1, read on the forward strand.
ATTTCCAAAATGGATAATTTCGCATGAATAGAGGCAATATTTCTTATTCAAGGACATATACTTCTTGTATTTCGAGGATTGAGTACTTTATACTTTATACTTCATACTTCGCATACTTCAAAAGATGATACTTCTAATTATTTCTCAAAGCTTCAGAACTTCGCAAAAGAATAGAGGCAAGTATATACTTTTTAAGTTTGGTATTATTTCGCTTGTCCCTTCATCAACAAAGATCAGAGACTACTACAACTATAAATTTTTTCTTAAAAATTGCTCTTCAAGCAATATTAAGAAAAAGAGGCAAAATGTAGGAGCAGAATCTCGCAACAACAACGCTCTTGCGAAAACTTCTACCACACATGGCAAGTGTCGCAGATTGATTATCAAAACGACGCAATAAAGGACGGAAGACAAAACATGAAGAAACACATGAAGATTTTATAGAGAAAGCTCGCAAGAAATATAGCAAGAGAAATCCTGCGAGATATTATAGAAACCTGCGAGAAATCACAGTGATGTTGCTGCGATATTACCGCAAGAGTTCAGATACGAAACTAGGGGAAATGTGAGATGTCAATGAGCTGTCATCCACAGTGTAAATACCTATATAAAAAAGAGAGAAGGAGAGAGAAGAAAAGGAGATAATTTTAGGAAGAGAGAGAAAGATATTTTGCAGAGAGAGATTTTTAGAGAGAGAAAATGTATTTTCTTTATCATCTTCTTCCCCAAAAATAGATCTAGAATTCTTCCAAGAACTCCATTAATGGAGATTGTAAATGTAAATTGATGTAGCTACAAATTATCATAGTGAAGAACCGTGGATGTAGATCACATTTATCGAACCACGTAAAAAATCTTGGTGTCCATTTATAATTTTAGTATTTTTATCACCATTTTTATATTTAGATCTAGAAATTGTTATCAAGATTTGACAAGGGGTGTGTTGTAGGAAATCCTGCAACTACACGAGAAATTATTTCCATGATAACATATCAAAACATAATTACTTTGTAGTTTCGGTTTTGATACTGGTTATCAAAAATGGTATGTGGAACCCTCATGCTTGACTCAACAGGTTGCAAGTCTATTTTTGAGATTTGTAAGATCCTTTTCATATTGTCCTTTATTTTTTCGTTTCTTTGTCATTTTTGTGACAAAAAGGGGGAGAAATAAATGGAGAAAAAATTGATGTTGGTATCAATTTTATGTTGATTGGTGTCACTAGGGAAGAGGACAATGGTTTTTGAAACGTTTATCTAACGAATAAGGAAAAGCACAGACTAAGGGGGAGTAACATAACATATGATTGGGATAACAAAGACGTGCGGATTGAAAATCTACCTATCTCACCTTTAGGAGGAGTATGAGCTTTGTTATTATAATGCCGCTGCTGCATTTTAAGGATTGAATTAATGCAGGTTATGTGTTGTTGAATTCGGGAATCAAGCGTATGTGTAATGAATTATTGTAATTTGTTTATCCATATGATTGTAATAGTTTTGTCACTAAAATTGACAAAGGGGGACATTGTTAGAGCATAGCTCGGTCGAACCCACCAAGCGTTGGTATGTCAAGTTTGGTTGTCATATTTTAGTGATCCAAAACTCATTCAAGAGTCGCTTTATTTAAATGTACTAGAGTCAACTTCATATAGGTTAGCTTGAAAGTATTAGGGTGAGACATTACAAGTATTGCGAATACTTGAAGAAGTGAAGAAGTACGGATCTACAACCACAACATCATTCTTCCACTCGAGGTTAGTGATATTTGACTTGAAATGTTTCATTCCCTAACGTATCTTTCAAGTCGTGCATATTGAAAACATAAAACTGCGTAGCATGAATACTCTAGATAGACATAGTATTAAGGAATACAATATAAATTTTCTTGCTTAACCATTAAACTTTGTATATGAGACATCGATATAATCGTATGAATGCAATTGTGATTATGTATGGGTATGAGGTGAGGATTTCATCCTAGGAAACAATGTTTTTACATGTGTTGTGAACCGAAAAGGAAATCGCCAGGCGTTATTAGGGATGTTCTTCATTTCAAATATTATGAACGACCAATATGTGTGATTAGTATAACCGCTCATGACTTTTTTGTGTTCTTGGTAAAAATATTCACATGAGACCTGACTTATGTATTGGTATGACTTTTATTAGTGAAACCTATCTTAAGTAATCACCTGGGGTATGATCGGGTTTGTGAGTGTCTGACCAGATTTGGGAAAGGGAAACCGATCATATGAAGAGGTTCAGTACATCACAAGGGAGAACCGATCCTTGTATGAGGTGCAACAAGATTTATAGAAGAAAGCGAAACCGATCCTATGAACAAGTTCAACACGTGTGCAATTCACACAAGTTAGATACCAAATATATGTGGGGCACCGATCCTAGTACCTAGTCAGCCGAATATTTGGTAAGCTAGTGTGACTATGCACAATACTCACATGGAGGTAGAACCGAAACTTGTTTTGGTAGAACCGTTATACCCATGGTTTGTGATTGAGTGTTACTTGATCAATCACATAGTTCTTGAAAGTCATATGAACCAATTCTAAACTTGTTTGTAAGTGTGGTAAATCGGTTTCAAGTGAGTAAGTATGAAAAAGGACTTGCAAGGGTAAGATGTCGACACACTTTGAACACGCGCATTAATGTGTATTATTTTATTATTCAAAGATATTCCTTAATAGCTAAGAAGGAATTAAATCCCAAGATCGAATTTAAATAAGTTAAGAATCTTTTAATTAAGGTTTTTAATTATATATGGGAAATAAGAATTAGTAATGTGCATTTTCTAGTTAAAGATTTTCCAAGGAGATTTCGATCATTATATTTGGACAGTACATTCACAGGAATTATGAGTTAACATGGAAAAATATCTTGAGAATATTTTCGGTTTTGGAAATTCCTTGGTGTCCAAACTTCCTTGTCTATAAATACTTTGAGTTTGCCTTTCTAGCAAACTAATCCTTCGTGACATTAAACTTCCTCTGTTGTACTATTACTGGTGAAGCCGCCTATCGGGGAGGAGAGTAATCTAATTAGGTGAAATCTCTTACGGCCGCTCAATATAAAGTCTTCTTTGGGATTAAGAAGCTCTAGCGCGACCCGTTGGTGGGAAACTAGATATTGCGGTTTATCTTTAGTTTTCATATTGATTTGATTGACTAATGGTGGTTGAACTTTGATTGCACCTAGTTTGTTTATGCTTGAGAATCTTCTCTTCTGATATAAGATTCACTCAAACTGGTTCAAGGCTTCGACAGGGATCTTTAGACTATTGTTAGATCTAAAGACGATCTTGTGATAATCCATTGTTAACAGATTTCGTGTTGTGTGTGATTGATCACAGGAGATTCAAGTAGTTGTGTGCAGGTGTCTATTGAAGATCTAATAAGATTTGAAGACAAAGAAGATATTGAAGATTTCTGACTTGGTATTATAATCTTTGGTGTGCACAATACTTATTTGGGTAAAAGAGGATCCAATTAATAATCAGTTTATCCTTTTGGTAGATTGGAATGATTAATTGAGAAGATCAGCATCAACACAGTTCTTTGGATTAAGAGTGTTGTTGGATTAATCTTACCGATTGCCTTTTGGTGATTGAACATAAGATAGATCTTGGAACCTGGCAAAGGAATTTATGTTAAGATAAACAGAAGAGCCTTTGCGCAACTCATATCACTTGGTTGAAGAGAGTTGATACCAAACATATTTGTTGTTCCTTTACTGTTTGTAATACGAACCAAAGGAATTAGTCCAAGTACGTGACTTGCTTACAGGTTGGAGGCGTGGGAATACAAACAGAACTAGGTGAACTATAGGTTTAGTTGCTTGGTCTCAATTATACAAAGTTGGTTTATTTTGTATAGCGGCTTAATCCTGAGAGTATTCAATTCTGGCCAAGGTCCTGGGGTTTTTCTGCATTAATTAAAGTAAATTGCACAAACGTTGATTTCTATTTACTTGATACGTGAATCCTATTGTGTTTGGTTAAGTCCGATACTTTGTATCAAGTAAACATACTTCGTTGTTATATTGTCTCGATCTTGTATACATAGACAATCGCGGGAAGTGTGAACCGATTAGTTGCATTGTCTTGACTCAGTCCATAGACAATCAGTTTCGGAGAAAGGACTTATAGGAAGGAAAAGTTTTAGCTTGAGGTATATTTGGGTACCCTCGCTTTTTCAAACTCATCTATCACTCAAAAGTATATCTACGCTATCTCATATTTGAGACAAAAGTCGTATAGCTATATAGACTTCAATTATACACATTTGATATTTCGAGCTGAGTTTAACTCGCTTATATATTTATCGAAATATGCGTTGGTAAGCTTTCTCTTTAACCAAGTTCATCTTATATTCTTGAAGAAAGTCAAAATATGATCATTTGAAAATTGTCTTGTAACATCTTACATGATTTGTGTGAGACAATCATTTGATGTAGACTCGGAATGTTTCGTATTGATCATTCAGTCACTTGAAAATTGCTTTGAAGGTAATAGTTTGTGTGAGACAGCTATTGTCGTCTTCCAAGAATGTTTCAATGGTTGAAATGAGAGTTTAGAACAAATGGATATAAGCATAGTATGTGTACTTGCATTATGTAATCCAAGTCCGAACCATGGTATGCATACCCGCATGCGTACTAGTTGGTTTAGTGAAAGTCCGGGAACCTTGTACGCACGTCGGTATGCGTACTAGCGTGAGGTTTAGGTCCAAGAATTTCTGATGAGTTTGGAAGGTATGTGTACCATTTCGCGTACTGGCAAACCAAAACTTAGTTCGGCCACTTAGGTATGAGTACCCGTTTGCATACCTGAGTGGATAATGTTCTAAATTTGGTTTATCCATGAACTAATACATTTATATAGTAAGGAATGCAATCTTTTGCAAACCGTGGCTATAATGTTCATGAATTGATTCGAGTGAATCGAAATCGATTTTGTTTCAATTGTGATTTATATACTTCTATGAGAATATAAACAATTTAACAACTGTAGAACTAGTTTCATTTGAGTCATTTGAACTAGTTATGGTTAAGATGAATAAGGTTGATATGAAAGTGTTCATATGGATAACTTCGGTTAACTATTATTGAGCCAACAAAGGTGCACACGTTTAGGTATGGTTACTCATATCTAAATGAAGTCACTTTTTATTTATGTGTAACAAGCTAAGTTCGATCTAAGGGTTGAAAGATATTAGCTTGAGTCTAATTAGGTTTTCATCTAACGGTGAATATTGAATGCTTTGTTACCAAGGTAACATTGATTGCAAACCTTGATTTGAAGACTATATAAGGGAGAACTCTAGCAATGAGGAAACCTAATCCCCATACTTCTTGTGTGATACTAGTTGCGACTAGAGTCGATTCTCCTTTAACCTAGGTTTTTCTAAACCATTATAGTTAACGACTTAAAGACTTCATTGGGATACAAAAGCCAGACCCAACGAACCTGACAATTGCAATTCACTTCAGGCGAGTGTTAGGTTCGGCTCACTTGATTAAATTGCTTTTGAGCCGAATATTCTCCTGTATACTCTTCAAAAATCTTGATTTTTAAGCTCCAGGTTCGGCTAACTCGATCTAATGAGGTTATCATCCGAACCTCTCTCCGTAACTTCAAGTCTTTAAATCTTGTTTTGCCTATAACTTCTTTGTCCGAACTTGGAATGACATCATTATTTTTGCGTTCTTTTCGTATTTTTGTTCAACTGGGAAACCTAATCCCCACACCTCCTGCATGATACTAGTTGTGACTAGAGTTGATTCTCCTTTAACCTTAGGTTTTTCACGAAACCCTGTAGGTTAACGACTTGAAGACTTTGTTGGGATTGTGAAGCCAGACCCAACTATTTTCTTTGTAGTTGCGTGTTCTGATCTTGCTATTTTCTATCATGATAGAGTACTATCTTCTCTAAGATTTGATCAAGATTTAATCTCCGATAGGCAAGATAAAAAGTAGTCACAAACATATTTGTCTCATCGTTTGTGATTCCACAATATCTTGTTTCGCCACCATACAATTAAGTTATTGTGAGGTGATTGATATTACTAGGATGTTCGTCGGGAATATAAGTATGATGTATCAATTGGTTCATATTCACCTTAATTTATCAAAATACGGAACACAACTCATAGGTTTATCTGTGGGAGACAAATTTATCTATTCAATAGACTTTTCTGCGTGAGACATATTTTTCTATCAAGTCTTCGACTTTGGGTCGTAGCAACTATTAGTTGTGGATGAGATCAACTAAGGGAATCAAGTGCGTAGAGTCCTACTATGATTCAGAGACATGCAGAGTGCAACTATACCTTCATTGGTGTAAGATCGGTTAGGGCTCAACTACATTCCAGTCCGAAGTTAACTTGGAGTAGGCTAGTGTTTGTAGCGGCTTAATACAGTGTGGTTTTCAAATCTGGACTAGGTCTCGGGTTTTTCTGCATTTGAAGTTTCCTCATTAACAAAATATCTAGTGTCTATGTTATTTGTTTTTCGTATTATATTTGTTTATATAATTGAAATATCACAGGTTATGCGTAAGTTCAATCAATTGAGAATCCAACCTTTGGTTGTTGATTAAATTGATTGACACTTGGATATTGGTTTTTGATACCGTCCAAGTTGTTTCTTATAATAATTTGGCTCGCAGATTTCTATCTATTTGATTTGCTGATTACATTAAGAAAAAGAGATATAACTCTTTGTGAAAAAGCATGGGTCTAACAACCACACCCAATATTTCGATTATCAATCTGTATGGACAACTCCGAGTTACTTTCTAGAGAATCAACTAGACTCAATCAATATAAAATATCTCAAGGAATTATTATCTCTATCTCTCAATTTAATTTACTCAAGCAAATACAATCTGCGAGTCTTAATCAAAGAGAGATAACTTGGATGGTACCAAAGACCAATATCCAAGTGTTAATCAATTTAAATCAACATCCAATAAGGTCGGATATTCTAATTGATTGAACAACGCACAACCTGTATTATTTTAATTATATAACAAAATATAATACGGAAAAGAAATAACACAGACACCAGAATTTTGTTAACGAGGAAACCGCAAATGCAGAAGAACCCCGGGACCAAGTCCAGATTAAACATACACTATATTAAGCCGATACAGACACTAGCCTACCCCAAATTAACTTCCGTATGGACTGTAGTTGAACCCCAACCAATCTCACACTGATCCCAGGTACAGTTATGTTCCTACGCCTTTGATCCCAGCAGGATACTGCACACTTGATTCCCTTAGTTGATCTCCCTCACAACCAAGAGTTGTTATGACCAAAAGTCAAATACTTTAATAAACAAATCTGTCTCACACATAAAAGTCTACAAGATAGATAAATTCGTCTCCCATGAATAAACCTATGAGTTTTGTTCCGTCTTTTGATAAATCAAAGTGAACAGGAACCAATTGATAAAACCAGACTTATATTCCCGAAGAACATCTCAGCTTTATCAATCACCTAACAATAAACTTAATCGACGTAGCGAAGAAGATTATTGAGGAATCACAAATGATGAGACGAAGTGTTTGTGACTACTTTTATATCTTGCCTATCAGAGAAATAAATCTCAAGCCAATTATTACAATTGTACTCGTATGATAAAAGATGCAAGATCAGATCACACAACTATGATAAAAGTAGTATCGGTCTGGCTTCACAATCCTAATGAAGTCTTTAAGTCGTTAACCTAGTTTTAGACGAAGAAAATCAAAGGTTAAAGGAGAGTCAACTCTAGCTTAGCAAACTAGTATCGCACATAATGTGTGGGGATTAGGTTTCCTAGTTGCTAGAGTTCTCCCTTTGTAGTTGCGGATTATCTCACAACTACACCCTCAATAGAATTAGTAAAAACTCAAGAAGTTCTTGATGGTGAATGATAACTTTCTTATTAACTTTCTTAATTGATTACATAGAATTATCAAAATGGAACTAGAATAGTTACAACTTTTTCTATTCTCTTTCCTAAGATAATTTCTTACACTCACTAAAAGAACCTCTCGAATTTTACATTTGAACTCCTATTTATAGTAAAACTTATACAGTTGTATATGAATTGCGAAGTATCGCAATTCATTCTCGCAAAATTATTTCATCCTCGAAAAAGAGGCAAGATGTAGGATCAGAATATGGCCATGACATTATTTTTATGAAATTAACAACACTCTGCGAGTACTTCTGCATCACTTTGCGAGCATCACAGGATAACTTAAAGAGTGACGTAATAGATGACGATGGGAAAAACACAAGACGAGCATGATGATCCTGCGAGAACTGACATTATAACTGCTGCGATAATACCGCGAGTTAGATCCGAAATTAAAGGATAGCTTAGCTATCATCCATTATGTAACTACCCTATATAAAGACACCCAGTAGATTCAGAGAGGATGATGAATTTTTGAGCGTTAAGAAAGTTTTGAGGAGAGAGAAAATCCAAGAGAGCGGTTGTATTCTTGACTTCTTCCATTTCTTGTAAACATTTATGAGAATCAAATAATAAAGTGTTATTTTTAATCTTCAAATATGTGTTGATTATTGTGAATTCTTGTGAAGGGTGTAGTGTAGGTTTTTGTAGTACCAGAATATCGCCACAACGATATTCTCGTAGTAAGAACAACGCTTTCACGAGAAGGTCAAATATTTCTATAAGTATAAATGACATTGTTCACGAGAGTGTCGTAAGGATTCTTCAGCAACATTTGGCGAGCATCAAATGTAAGCTTCATAATAGCTGACGATTGAAGAGACATGTTATGAGAGTGTTGTTTCACGAGGATTACAAAAGTTGGCGAAGATTAATATTACAAATACCACGATGAGATCGCAGAATATATCCGAAAGAAGGGGAAAACTTAGCTGTCACCCACTATGTAATTTCCTATATAAAGGGTTCAATTAAGTCCACAGAGGGATGATGTATTTTTTTTAGAGTTGAGAAAATCTTGAGGAGAGAGAAACTCCAGAAAAGAAAGTTGTAATTCTGAGTTTGAATATTTTCTGTAAACATTTCTGAGATCTAAATAATAAAAGTGTCGTTTAATTCTTCAATCTTCAACTAGTTTCACTTAGATTTCTATAAGGTCTTAATAGGGGTGTAGTGTGGGAAATCCTGCTACTACAGTTTTCCTGCAACTACACAACGTGAAACGCACCATCACAAGAATGTGTTAGGAAGACATGGACGGTTAGTGATGATGGGAGAAGTGGGAAAGAATAATCGTGTGACACTAACACACAACTCCACTACTCCATCACTCTACTTCCTCCACTTCCTACGAGAGACGTGAATGAGGCTCAAATGACTTGTATAAATAGGTTCTCCTCCCTATTTCCAATACAGAACACAACACAGAAACCAAGTGTTAATACGAAACATATTCAAACACCCAGAGCATGCTTGCATTATTCGTAAGCCTGCTCACCTTTCTGTTACAAGTCATAAAACAGCCTACACCTTCACAATCTCAACACCTTCTTCGCTTCCCTCCCTAAGATCAAACCCATCTCCTTCACTTTGTGACCGAAACAAGTTTGGAACGGCCATTTCTTGGTTTAGGCCAGAATTGTATAGATTGATCTCTTGAATCAAAAGCACTCCCGTGCAGTGCATTTTTTTAAGGTTTAAACTCATTTCTCATCCACACACCCCAAAATTACCAAAACCGGCAGAGATAGTTTTCACCCATAAACAATGGTTTCATATATTGAAACTTGTTATGGGATATGTGTGTTTGCATCCGTGAACTATAATTGTCCCATACGTGGTCAAAAGTTAAGTCTTTCATATGTCGGTATGCAAGTATTGATAAAAGATTGAATGAACTTTTGACAAAACAAAAGTTAAGCCTATTATGTCACTATGCAAATATTGATGGAAGACAGGATGAACTTTTGTGTACAAAGATTATGTCTATTATACGTCCTTGTGCAAATAATGATGAAGAATAGAATGAATCTTTGTTTATTCCGTAGTATTGATCTTCCCTGATCCATATTCTTATGTATATATTGTGCGGCTCCGTAAGTTTTCTTATGAGATCATTTCCGATTAAATTAATCATGGGTTCTCTTGTGGTTATTTAATTGAGATTTTTGGATACAATTTCATATTCTTATGTGATTTGTTAATGTCCAAAGAAATCCTTATTTTCTTGTGAAAGTAAGGTCTCTCTTGTTATTCTTTCGAGAATGACATTTTATTGGGGAGAGTTCTGATCGGTTGTTAGCCGAGCAAAAATAAATTCATTTTCTCACTCTACTAAATATGAATAAAGTACGTGATAAGAAAGAGTTCGTATCCACAGAGAGGCGATTGTTGTTATGCAATTTTCAGATTCTTAAGTAACCAAAATAACCCAAGAGTGTGTTTTGTTTTTATCAAAGCAATAAAATAAAATAAGGCAAAGCAAATAAATGGAATAATCAATAAGGAGAAGATATTGGTCACGGGATAGTATCATTCACAAACATGTACTTTCATCAATGATTAGAATTGGTAATTTAATCTCGCAATTATCAAAAGTCCTAGGATATCTTGATCGCAAGAGTATCCCGTTTATTTCCTGATTTTATCACAAACAACATTAAAAGATGCTATTGTGAATTCTACTTAAACAGAAACCTAAAGTGTAAAAGCACAATTAGGTTTAACTCCCCAAGAGCAATAATTTCTATGAAATAAGACTAATCAATGTAAACAAACGTGTAAAATCACTAATTTGTTTTAACAAAGGTTATGATTCATATGCGATTAAAAAGATGTATCACTACAAGTAATAATCACAAGATGCTACTAAAAATCAGGGATAAACAACTTTTACGTATTGAAAACCCTAATATAGCTATAGAGATGAAAACCAATCCAATTGATTCCGGACTCAACCAAACTAGCATTCAAACCATATGATAATAAAAATAATGAATCATAAATGATAGAATTGAGACAAAACTAATTCATAGAATCAAATAACATGCTTGATGAAATCAACTTTATCCCGTAACCAATAATTGTATTTAGTTACTCATATTAATGGAGTTTATCATCATAATATTCAAAGAAAGAAGATGAAACATAAAAGAAATCAAACCCTAGAAGTAGTTCTCTGCAAAAGCTCCAAGAATAGAATAAAACGTGATATGGAAGTTGTAGAAAACTTTTTTTTTTTTTAGCTTTTTCTCCAAAATTAGGTTTTGTCTTCAAAGTCCAATCACCAAAAAGTCCACCAAGCCCATGTAACCATGTGTGAGAGAAACCCATGTAAAATTATGTACAAAAAGTAGTCACCGGAAAACTGGGTCACATGCCGGAAATTGGCCGGAATCCGGCACCGGAAAATATCTCAGGAGACCGGCAAAGTCCACCCGATCACCGGTCAACGATCCAACTCGGTCAAGCTCACTGAGTCACCGTGAGTCAATACCGATTCAGTGATCCGACTCGGTCCAGGCCATTTGCAGTCTTGCATATTCCTTATGTTGTGCTGCACCATCATTGTAGCTTCACTTGCTCACATCCAGCCATGATGGCTCTGCCTTACACTCATCAGTTCTGCAACCTTGGCTTTTCATACTCTTATCTTCTTCTGCAACTCAACACAGGCACCTGAAGCCTCATAAATCCACTTGCAACATCATCAAGTTCATATAACCCACCTAACATACATCCAATACTGCATCGCATCACCATCCTCCGTCTCAATCTTGTATTCGAACTGTAAGCACACCATCTTACTGCAACACCATCCTTGAACATTGTAGGACCAGAATATCGCTACAACACTTCTCTGCGAGATTAAAAAAACTTCCTAGCGAGCGTCATCGCAAGCTCTTCAACAACACTTGGCGAATAACACAAAAGAATGACGTAATGGTTGACGATGGAAGAAACACGAGAAGAGCATGATTGTTCTGCGATGGTTACAAAACTTGCGAGAACCAACATTAAGAATCTCGCGATATGATCGCAGAGTAGATCCGAAATAATAGGAAAACTTAGCTGTCATCCATTATGTCATTTCTTATATAAAGGGTTCCAATAGATTCAGAGAGGAATGATGTATTTTTTGAGAGTTGAGAAAGTCTTGAGGAGAGAGAAACTTCAAGAGAAAAGTTGTATTCTTGAGTTCTTACGTTTCCTGTAAACATATTTGAAAATCAAATAATAAAGTGTCGTTTTTAATCTTTAAATTTGAGTTGGTTATTACAAATTCTTAAAAAGGGTGTAGTGTAGGATTTCCTGCAACTACATTTTGGCGCCCGAAACAGGGAGAACCAAGCTAAGAAATCTCTAATTACAACTTGAAGATTTGAAGAAATTGTTAGAATTGAAGAAATGGCTAGAAGAAAAAGAAATACATCAGAACCACCAATAACTGTGAGGAGGAGTAAAAGACTTGCAGGTGGAGAAACAAATGAATTAGGAGAATCTTCAAGGATAAGAACAAGAAGAAATAGAACAAGGATTGAAGGAAAAAATCAAATTCCACAACCGAATCAACAAACACCAGTACAAGATAGAAATGTGGATTATGATAGAGTGAGTGTGCATACTTGGAGATCGGATTCGATGGAAGATGTAGGAGATCAAAAATTAAGAGACGGAAGAAGAGAATAAAGAAATCAAGGAGTGGTTGAAGGATTAATTCATGGAGAAGGCGAAAATGAAACAACAGATGATCTAAGACAAATAATACAAGAGGAAAGAAGATTAGAGGCGGAAGAGCGCGCAAATTTAACAAGACAAAATCACGAGTTGAGAATGGAGAATTTGAGATTAAAAAGTAGAAGATCAAGAAGTACTGTTAGATCAAATTCAAGGTCATTAAAAGAAGAAACAAGACAAAATTCCCCAATGATAAATGCTATAGGAAATATCCAAGAAGAAATGCAAAATCCAAATGAAGAGCAGCGTCATAGAGAAGAAGAGGTAATAGAAAATCGTTATGATCCGCGCAGTGAAACTATGGAAGGTAGACGTAAAAATAGAAATCAGGAGGATGGAAACAATCAAAATGGTGAAGAAAATCGAGAAGAAGGTAGGAGAATATTACATGGGCAAGGAATTCAAAGAAATCAAAGAATAATTGAGGATGAAATTGAGAGACATTATGCTGAACAAGCACGTCTAGCTTGCGAGAGAGAAAGATTAAGAGCAGAAGTAGAAGAACAAGAATTCCAAGAAACAATACGGAAAAATAACCATGAAAATCGAGAAAGGAGACGGACGCAAAATCGCCATAATGATAATGTTCAGGAAGAGTATGATAGAATACAAAGAAGAATAGAAAGACAGCGTAATCAACTGCGATTTCAAGAAGAAGGTGAAGAAGAAGATCGCAGAAGAAGGAATGAAGATGTAGATGAAGATACACAAAATCTCGCAAGACAAGAAGTACATGAACACAGGATAAGGGAAGATGCATTGAAAATACCGATGGAACCAAATTCAGCTGCGAATGATCAAATTTTAAGAGAATTAGCAGATATGAGGGGAATAATAAACAACATAAGAGAAGGAGGTAGAAGGCAACTTGATGAAGCTATTGAAGAAGCTGCGAGAACTCCCTTCACTCAAGAAGTGCATTTAAGAGGAATACCTCCAAAGTGCAACTTACCATCATTAACCATAATTTTCGATGGAACTACCTATGTCGTACAACATGTTAAGGCTTATGTTAGATGTATGCTGCAGTGGGAAAACCATGATGCTGTATTATGCAAATATTTTGCATCCAGCTTAACTGGCGAGGCACTAAAATGGTTTGAAGGATTGTCAAAAAATACTATAACTTCTTTTGATCATTTACAAGCTACATTTCTGGGAGCATATATAAGCAATAATTCATCGCGGCCAGGCATTGAAGATGTATTTGGATTAAAACAGAGGATTGGAGAGAGTTTGAAGCACTTAACCATAAGATGGAAGTTAATGTGTAGCGAGATGGATGGAAGAGTGGATGAAATATACCTCATTTTATCTTTCATCAATGCAATGTTCGCAACTAATTTACTATACATACAAATTTTCAGAATCAAAAATACAATCACCATGACAGAGCTGCGAGAATTACAAGAAGAATACATTTCTTTGGAAGAGAAACAAAATGAGATGGAGTCATACCCAATCGCAAACACCAACTTAGTAGCAGCAAACGGAAGTTTACTTCCTAAAATGATTAACAATGTGGCGAGCTCCTCGCAGGCACAACAAGAGAAAGTGGTGATTGATAACCAGCAGAAGTTAGTAGCGATGGGCAGTCGAGATCAAGAAGAGTATGAAATGGAGAAGAATAATTACAATCGTGGAGGAAATAACAAAATCCAAAGACTTGATCTACCATAGGAAACATATGGTGGTCAGAGGCAGAACAATTTCAGAAGCCAAGGTAATCAAAAGATAATATGGGAAGAAGTTAAGATGCCACCTCTAAATGCTAGTATAGAAAAAATTTGGGAAGCTATCATTCTGATGGAAAATATACCATCACCATGGAATATGGGAAAAGAGCCACATCCAAATAATCGAAGTCAAGAATTTTGTCCCTACCATCACTTTCATGGTCACTCAGTAAATGATTGCAGGAATGTAAAGAGGATAATTTTAAGGATGATTGATCAGGGGAAGTTAAATCACTTTCTAGTAGGACATCCACAATCTCAACAATTACCACCAGCACTAGAAATTCGCAGAGTGAATGTTGTAAAAGGAGCAGAAACATTCGTAATAGAAGTTGGGGCTAAAGCAAAGAATTTGTTTTGTAATTCCATTGTATATTCATACAGAACTATTAAGGATTTCCATGATAATGTCCTAAGCAGAGTCTTCACGAGAGACACAGATGGAAGATAGATAATGAATATTGCGAGAGCCTCGACACTAAAAGAATGGCAGAAGCAAACTATTACTTTCACCGCACAAGAAGTACCAGAGCCTGGCGATATGCATGAAAACCCATTGGTGGTCAGGTTAGAAATAAATCCAAAGCAGATAGAAGAAGAAGATGAAGAAAATGATGATGAAAACGAAGATTCTTGGGCCATCAACAGAGTTCTAATAGACACAGGGAGTTCAGTTGACATCTTATTCTATCATACCTACAGAACCATGGGTGGAAAAGATGAGGATTTGATACCCTCAACATATAAAATTTATGGCTTTAATGGAACAGCTAACAAACCAAAAGGGGAAATTGCATTGCAATACGGATTCCATTAAAGGGGATATCTTCAAAGATCTTGTTCTGTGTTGTGGACATTGAATCACCTTACAATGCCTTGATTGGTCGACCTTGGCTACATGGGATATTAGGTGTAGCATCTACTTTTCACCAGTGTGTTAAATTTCCTCATCCTAATGGTGTTGGAGTCATTAAGGGAGATTGGGGAGAAATCAAGAAATGTTATGAGATTGATATAAAATCTTGCGAGGAAAGAGCTGAGAAGAATAACAATTGGAAGTACAACATCAAGCAACGACAAAGATGTGAAAGGTTGATGATTGATACAATATAGCGGCGAGAGGTATTTGATGGCGAGCGTCTCGCGGATAAAGAAAAAATAACAAAACGTAGCAGAAAAGCAGAACCATAAAATAGTAAGTAGAAAGGTAAAAGGTTGGATTTAAAGAAATTTATGGATGAATTGTTTGAAGAAAGTTGTAGGACCAGAATATCGCTACAAAACTATTTCTGCGATATTAACAACACTTTTGCGAGCGTCACAGAAGATTCTTTAACGATATTTCGCGAGCGTCACAGAAGAATCCAAAAGAAGCTGACGATAGAAGAAATACAAAGAGATTATGTTTATCCCGCGATGGTTATCAATTTTGCGAGAGAGAATATTATAACAATCGCGATAAGATCGCAAAGTATATCCGAAAAAGGAGGAAAACTTAGCTGTCATCCACTATGTAAAATCCTATATAAAGGGTTCGTTAGGTTCAGAAAAGGATGATGTCTTTTAGAGAGTTGATAAGGTTTTGAGGAGAGAGAAACTCTAGAAAAAAATTTGTACTTCTGAGTTCTTATGTCTTTTGTAAAGAATTCAAAAGTTAGAATAATAAAAAAGTGTCGTAATTCATTCTCAGACATAATTCAATTTCTGTAGATTCTTATCAGGGGTGTAGTGTAGGAATTCCTGCAACTACATTTTGGCGCCCGAAACAGGGACTGAATTAACAAAAATTTGAAGAGAAAGTGAAGAAGAAGATAATAATTGTTCAAGATTAAGGAAATCATTAAGTAAATTGGTGAGATAATTGAAGGGAGAATGATCATAATCAAAGAGGATTGTAGAAAATTGGAGTGTGATATGGTAACAAGAACAATGATTGATAGATTTCATGAAAATATTAAGGGGAAGATACACAAATGGGATTTTGAAGGAAAGAAAATTATGACGGTGGAAAAAATATCACCATTGAAAGATTGGGAAAAGCAAGAAATCACGTTTACAGCAGCAGAAATACCAGAAGAAGATCTAAGTCATACATCTCCATTGGTGGTCACCGTAGCCACTATACCAATGAGAAAGGAGAAATCAATAAAATTTGTAGAAGAATGGGCTATGAATAGAACTTTGGTGGACACAAGAAGTTTTATTGACATGATATTTTATCATACTTTCAAGAAAATGGGATATAAGGATGAAGAAATGTCTTATTCAACATATCATGTTCATGGCTTTGGAAAGACATTAACAAAACCTAAAGGCGAGATAATGGTATGAATTCCACTAGGGGAGATTGAAACACAAGTAACGTTATGTGTGGTAGACGTGGAATCACCGTATAACATGATATTAGGAAGACCATGGATACACGCAATTAAGGATGTAGCATCAACAATGCATCAAGTTTCCTACACCCAGTGAAATTGGAGAAATTAGAGGAGACACAGATTTTGCGAAACTGTGTTTCCAAATTGAAGTAAGAAATTATGAAGGACGTCCAAAACTGCGAAAATCTCGCAGAAAATTGGCGAGAGAAACAAAGAAGGAAGAATAATTTAAAGTCTACATGATAAGAGCAAAAGAAGGAAAAGGAATACCCAGTGAAATCCCACAAGAAGGAGATGAACTCGCGAGAATTATGAAAGCACCAACACCAATGGGAGAACCTGAAGCAAGTTATATCGCAGCAGAACCAACAAAGGAAATAAATATTGGGAGTAAAGAAGAGCCTAAAATGCTGAAAATTGGGACTAGAATGGAGGCAGATGAGGAAGAAAGAACTATAAATCTTTTGCGAGAGTATGCAGATATATTCGCGTGGAGCATGGATGAGATGCCAGGGATAGACCCGTCAATAACATGTCATAAATTAGAAATCAACAAAAACATAAGACCATTTAAGCAAAGAATAAGGAAGATCGCAACAACATATCATTCTCAAATAGAAGAAGAATTACAGAAGATGCTCGACGCAGGAATTATAAGGCAAGCAAAATATCCCGAGTGGATTTCAAATATGGTAGTGGTCTCAAAGAAGAATAAGGGGATAAGAATTTGTATAGATTTCACTGATTTAAACAAGGCTTGTCCAAAAGATAGTTTTCCATTACCAGATATTCCACAGATGGTTGAATCAGCAGCAGGAAATGCTAGAATATCATCATTGGATGGGTATAAAGGATATAATCAAATCCCTCTCGCTGAAGAAGATCAAGAACATACCACATTTTTTGCCCCAAGAGGATTATATTGTTATACAAAGATGCTATTTGGCTTACGAAATGCTGGTGCAACGTATCAAAGAATGGTGGAGAAGGTGTTTGCAAAGTGGATCCACAAAAAATTAGAAGTGTATGTAGATGATATGTTGATCAAAATCAAAGAAGCTGAGAATCATGTGCAAGATTTGAAAGAGATTTTCGATCAAATGCGGAAATTCAATATTAAAGTGAATCCTGATAAGTGTACTTTTGGAGTAACTTCAGGGAAATTTTTGGGGTATATTATATCAAAAGAAGGAATACAAGTTGATCCAGAAAAGGTACAAGCAATTCGCGATATGCCAACACCTGCGACGGTAAAAGATGTGCAAAAATTAAATGGACTCTTAGCCTCGCTAGGAAGGTTCATTTCGCGATCTTCAGACAAGTGCAAACATTTTTTCGATATACTCAAGAAGGGAGAAAAATTCAAGTGGACAGATGAATGCGAAAAAGCTTTTCAAGGAATAAAATAACATTTAACGAACATAACTATTTTACAGAAAGCAGAATCGGGAAAAGAATTATTGATTTATCTTGTAACAACCACATATGCGCTAAGTGCTGTGTTGATGCGAGTAGATGCAGGGGTAGAAAAACCAATTTATTACATTAGTAAAATATTCAATTCTGCAGAGAGAAATTATTCAAAGATTGAGAAACTAATTCTAGCATTGGTGCATGCAACTTTTAAGCTTCGCATATACTTTCAAGCACATAAGGTCAAAGTGTTAACGAAAGTGCCAATTGAGTTAGTAATGAAAAATTCAAAGAGATCAGGTAGAGTTGAGAGATGGAATGCACAAGTAGGACATTTTGATATTCAATATGAAATTTTATCCTCGCCAAAATCACACGTCATCGCAGAGTTCTTAGCTGAATTTCCTTTGGAAGATGATGAAGATGTGGAAGAGATGATGGATGTAGAAGAGGAATGTGGAGATCCAAAAGAGCTATTAACAGAACCCAACAGATGGGAAATATTAGTGGATGTATCATCCAATGGATAAGAAAATGGAATTGGAGTTTTTTTCATATCGCCAGAAGGAGAAAAAACAGCTTTTTCATTTAGACTTGAATTCGCATCAACTAATAATGAGACAGAGTATGAGGCTGTGATCCATGCTTTAAAATTTGCGATAGAAATGAATTTGGAAAATGTGAGAATCACCAGCGATTCACAATTGGTTATTCTCCAGATAAAAGGAGAATACACAACAAATGAACCATCCTTGAGAAAATACAAAAGACTTGTTGAAGAATTATCTGCGAGAATTCCAAAAATAAAATGGAGACATATATCAAGAAAAGATAATAGACTTGCATATGCTTTTTCTTTCATATCTAGTATGATGTCAAATCCATTGGCAAGGTGCATAAAAATTCAAACACTTTCATTTTCGTCGGTAAACAAGGAAGAAGAAGAGACATATGTAATGATGGTAGAAGCTAGCGAAGGAGAGCCAGCGATCAATATCACAGATTGGCGAGAAGATATTCATGCATACTTGGCAAGAGGAGAAATCCCAAGAAACCGATTAGAAGCGCATAAATTAAAGAGTAGGGCAACCAATTATGAATTAAGAGATTGAGTATTATATCGCAGATCTTTTAATGGACCATCGCTAAGATGTTTGACGAGGGAAGAATGAAAAAAGATATTGAAGATGTTGCATAGTGGTGACGCTGGTAATCATAGTGGAGGAAGATCTTTGGCATATAGAACAAAAATGCAAGGCTACTACTGGCCATATATACATGAAGATGAAAAACAACTCTCAAGGCGTTGTGAAGATTGCCAGCGATATGGAAAGAAGATACATGCACCAGGAGCACCATTATCATCCTCAACAAGTGTGTGGCCTTTTGGGAAATGGGGATTAGATATTGTGGGACCATTTGTACCTGGTTCTGGACAAAGAAGATATTTGATTGTCGCAACAGATTATTTCACAAAATGGGGATAAGTAAAGGCAGTACAACATATTCACGATAAAGATATTTTTACATTCATATTTGAGAATATAATTTGCAGATTCGGGATTCCAGCACAGTTGGTATCTGATAATGGAAAGCAATTTGAAGGGCAGAATATAGAATTGCTACTCAATGCATTTAAGATAAAGTGTGGAAAATCTACTCCTCTATATCCACAAGCAAATGGTCAAGCTGAAGCAACCAATAAGATAATCGCAAACATCTTAAAAAAGAAGCTAGAAGGATACCACATAGCATGGTGTGAACATGTGCATAATGCAATATGGGCCTACAATACAACTAGACGAGAAGCTACTGGAATGTCACCTTTTTGTTTGACATATGGAGTTGAAGCTGTGTTACCAACAGAAGTCGCTATTCCTACAACAAAAAGGGAGGCTTGGGAAAGAAATCTAAGTGCTGGAATGATTTTAAATAAATTGGATGAATTAGAAGAAAAAAGAGAAAAAACATTGTAACATATGGAAAATTACCGTCGAAGATTAGCTCGTGAGTACAACAAACGTGTTAAGAAATGTGAATTTCAACCTGGCGATTTAGTGCTACGAGAAACACCAAGTTATTAGCGAGAGAATGGTGAAAAGTTGGCGAGAAAATAGGATGGACCATACATCATTAAAGAGATAGTTGGAACTGGGGCGTACAAACTAATGGATCCTGAAGGAAGATATGTTGGTCAAAGACTCGATAGACCATGGAATAGATTATTTCTGAAAAGGTATTATCAATGACAACTTCTACAAGATAAGAGATACTGGTATGTTATATGATGAAACAGGCAATAAATTCTTTTATCTCTATTTACAACTAAAAAATTATTCTGATAACAAAGCACAGCAAGAACAGCGAGCATCATCGCAAGAAAAGTGAATACAAATTTCGCAGAGATTAATAGAATGGGACGAACCTTTATGGCGTGCACCCTAGTTCGCGAATAAAATTTCGCAAGAGGCAAATATAATACCTAATAGCACGTCATATGAGGGGGTATCTCTTGACATGATTCATGGGTAAGGTTATACCGCTGCTAGATCCTGAGTCATGCAAATGTTGGGGTTAAAGAAAACCTATCCGGGAGAGAGATCTTGGATTTCCAACTATATAAGGTTATACCCTGGTTGGAAGACTGAGAATCTCTTCCAAGAAGTGCAAAGTATGACCAAGGCGCCGAGGTACACGGTTGAGCCAAGAGTGCCCGGGGCGTACGAAACTCCCTTGCCATTCTTGGTAAGTCTTGGCTATGATGCACTTGGCCTGAAGAAAACCCCACTTAGGGTGCAGTCTTGTAACTATAAGCCATATAGGCATGAAGGATAAGAGGCTGCGAAAATAGCTGGTTGTTGGTAAATATGGATGGGAGGAGCTAGTCTTGTATGACCGATGTGCCCTCCTTTAAGGGGCAACCAGGGGGGAGATAAGGGAGGCACCCTCCATTAGGGAGCTGATAAGTGTCTTAAGACGGCAATGTCATGGGGCTTTATGATCGTAAGAATATTTAGGCCTGTCATATTGTCGCGTGACGTAAATGATACAGAGTCAACAAGCCATGAGAGAAATGTTAAGATGAGATCAATGGGTTTTTACATGAAAGTGTAAAGACGTCCTGCGATTTCATCGCAAGACGACAATGTCATAAGGTTAAATTCTTGCAAGAGAGTTTATGCTTATCATATTATCGAAGAGATTTTGGAAGAACATGGATAAGATAAGATCAAAGGGTCTTTACATGCAAATGTTAAGAAATCCTACGATTTTGTCGCAGAAAGAAAAAGTTTGGCAAAATAAGACCTTTAATTAGGAAGGCAAAATAAGACCTAAAGAATAATCTTACCAATTAACTATTCTATTTTAAGATTGCAGGAAATATTCATTCATCGCATATCAATATATAAGAAGGCAAATTCTTAACATTGTAGATTCCTTCAGAATTTTTCAGAACATCGCAGTAGTATTCATTGCATCGCAGATACAAATAAAGGGAAAATTCACCATTTCAAGAAAGATAATAAAGTGCAAATATGGGAATGGAGAAGTAACATTTCATTATCTTCCTTTAAAATATTCAAAGTAAACTAAGTTGAAAGTTAAATTCTAAAAAGGTTTCAAAAGTTACATCGCTCGCAAGAAAGAAGAAGGAAAGAAAGAAAAAATAAAGTTCAAGCCTCGCCAAATTCATTATTCTTGCTCGTCAGATTTATTATTCTAGCCAGAGTTATCAACTTCATCAGCATCCTTTTCACCATGAGTCTCTTATTCTTTTGATTCTTCATCAGCGATTACTTCGCCACTTGCAGTTAGTTCTTTGGGAGGACTTCTTTCTTCTTCTTCACCATCTTCTTGGGAGATATTTTCTTCATCATTAGTAAACTCTAAATCTTCATCCATGGGAAGAGTAATTTCATCATCATCAACCTTTAGAGGAGGAACAAATATAGGAGGGAGAGAATGGGAGAGAAGAATCTCGTTCACAAGAACTTCAGCACTGAGGTGGACCTTGCGAAGGAAACCTCTATCACGATTCCTAATCTCTATATTTTTAAAGTACTCGAGATAATCAAGTCTTCTTCCTGCTTTGTTGCGGGCTTCAAGATAATTGGAAAGAAGAGATTTGTTCTCTTTGCGAACTTTATCCAATTTGTTGGTAAGATCAGCAATGGTAGAATGAAGAATTCTTTCAGATTCTGCGAGTGAAAGTGATAAAAGATCATTTAGACAAAGATTTTGCAAGAAATATAACACAAAATTTAATAGAAAGGTCAATAAGAGAGAGGCAGTCAATTGACTACCTTCCTTCTGCGAGGTTAAGTTTTGAATTAATGAAAAGAAACAGTTTTCCCATTGATTCATAGCGTCATCGAATTTATCTCCAACCACACCCTTCAGACGAGATTTCATGTTTTTTTCTCTAGTGCGTAAATACAAGTTTTCCTTTGCTAGTAAAGAATGAGATTCCTTCAATTGAGAGCACTGGTTTTGAAGCTCGCTGGCCTTCAAACTAAGAGTTAACCTACCTATGATAAGTTTATCCTTCTCAGCAGTGGATGATTCAGTTACTTCCTTAAGCTCATTTTTAAGGGAACGAAGAGATTGCTCCTGATTATCGCATATCCTTTGTAGATTACTCAATTGCTGTGAAGAAATCTCCATCAAGCTTGAAAATCTATGTTTCTCTTGGGATAAAGTTTTATTTTCATCTGATAAAGATTCTACCGCCAGGTTAGACTTAGTTAACGAATATGAGAGACGAGAAACCTCATTACTTAATAAACTTTGATTTCGCGATAATTGATTATTCTCATTAGTAAGATTATCTATTTGATCAATCGAATATGTATGAAGATTATCTAATCTATTATACTAGTCCATCCAAGAATCCCTTTCGAAATGAGCTTCATCAGCAATATATTCAAACTTAAGTCTCTCCATGAAACGAGTCCGATTTGAAACTAATATATGAATCAAGAATTTAAGAAAAAGACTTGAGTACAGAAGATATAAAAGTAAAACTGAAAAACAAAAGATCGGAGGAAAGAAAAATGTACCTTTCAGCTCGTCATTTTTTCTGCGAAGATTCTCGTAGTCTAGAGAAGAATTGTGGATCATATAATTCAAAGTATCGCATTCAGCAGTCTTGGCTTGAAGGCTTCTCCTCAGAGCTTCAACCTCATTTTCCATAGACACTCGTGAAGCATTACAATCAGAGCCAAAATATTTGAGTAGAGTCTCGCAAGCTTCATATTGAAGGGGATCGGTAGAGGACTTTCTAGCATTGTCTAAAATATTGGACAAGATTTTAAAAGCAACATCAACACCTACAAAGGTTTCATTTAATGAAGGAAGGGGTGTAGAAGATGAAGTAGTAATGAGATCAAGTTGACGATTTGAATCGTTTGCGATGGTTGAGTTGTCAGGAGGAGGGGTATTTGGAAAAACAACAGTTGAAGGCAGTAGAGGACTATGAGGAGTCTCAGTCACATCAATTTTAGAAGCTTGATTCGTCAAAGGGTCAGAAGAGGTAGAAGTATGAGCAGTGATATCCTCGCAGACAAAAGAAGAATGATTTGGTTGCGACAATGTGGGAGTAGCCCTCGCGGATGTTAGTGGGGGAATAACAAGATTATCTCCAAGAGTCTTAAAGTGGCGAGATCTCTTGGGAGGTTTAACAGAGTTCTCGTCATTCTGCGAATAATAATTCAGATAAGAAATAGAGGCAACAATATTGTTATTAAAAAATAAAGGGTGTTTCTTACTACCTTATCATTCGCAGAACTCCTCTTCTTCATCTCAGCTGGCCTTTTGCGAATATTAGGGTTTTGAGTTGTGGATTGTGTGTTAGAGATAGTTCCTCTGAAAAGAAGATATAACATGGAAGTTATGAAGAATCATAAGAAAGGTTGGAGAATATAAATAAAAATTGGTTTAAATAAATATCATAAGTCAATAAATATACCTTGGTGACTCCATTAAAACAGTAGCATGAGAATATGAAGAAGAAAAGTTGTAGACGGAAGACGAAGTAAATAGATGAAGAGGATAAAGAAACGGAAGAGTAAAATTAGTTCTGAAATTTAACTCTACCTTTTATAGGCAAAAAGGAGTTGACCTATTAAGCAAAGACTTGTCAGTAAATAGAGGGCTAAACAACACGTGTAGGCGGTAAAGGCTAGATTAACGGAACCTTGTCGAGAAGAAAATATAAGAGGGAAAGAAGTTGAAAATATTAGTTCTCATGATCTTCTCTACTTCGCAGAAAAAACATGAGAAGAGGAAAGACGTAGGACCAGAATATCGCTACAACACTATTTATGCGATATTAACAACACTTTTGCGAGCGTCACAGAAGATTTTTTAACGACATTTCGCGAGCGCCACAGAAGAATCCAAAAGAAGCGGACGATATAAGAAATACAAAGAGAGTATGTTTATCCCACGATGGTTATCAATTTTGCGAGAGAGAATATTATAACAATCGCGATAAGATCGCAAAGTATATCCGAAAAAGGAGGAAAACTTAGCTGTCATCCACTATGTAAAATCCTATATAAAGGGTTCGTTAGGTTCAGTTGAGGATGATGTCTTTTAGAGAGTTGATAAGGTTTTGAGGAGAGAGAAACTCTAGAAAGAAATTTGTACTTCTGAGTTCTTATTTCTTTTGTAAAGAATTCAAAAGTTAGAATAATAAAAAAGTGTCGTAATTCATTCTCAAACATAATTCAATTTCTGTAGATTCTTATCAGGGGGGGAATGTAGGAATTCCTGCAACTACAAAAGTGTTTTGAAAAAATATTTTATGAAAAAGATGAAATTGAAAAAGTGTACAAGAAAAGAGAAGATCAGAATAAAGAAATTTTATTAGAGTTTTGTTACTCGCAAGAAACGCAAATAAAATTTCGCAGAGATTAAAAGAATGGGACAAACCTTTATGGCGTACACCTTAGTTCGCGAGTAAATCTCGCAAGAGGCTAATGTAAGACCTAATAGTGTGTCATATAAGGGGTATCTCCTTACATGACTCAGGTATAAGGTTATACCGCTCCTGGAACCTGAGTTATGCAGATGTTGGGGTTAAAAGAAAACATATCCAGGAGAGAGATCTTGGATTTCCAACTATATAAGGTTATACCCTGGTTTGACGACCTAGAATCTCTTTTAAGGAGTGAAAAGTATGACCAAGGCGCCGAGGTACATGGTTGAGTCAAGGGTGCCCGGGGCGTACGAAACTACCCTGGCCATCCTTGGAAAGTCTTGGCTATGATGCACTTGGCCTGAAGAAAACCCCACTTAGGGTGCAGTCTTGTAACTATAATCCATATAGGCATAAAGGACAAGAGGCTGCGAAAACAACTGGTTGTTGGTAAATCCGAATGGGAGGAGCTAGTCTTGTATGGCCGATGTTCCCTCCTTGAAGGGGAAACAAGGGGAAGATAAGGGCGGCACCCTCCATTAGGGAGATGATAAGTGTCTAAAGACGTCAATGTCATGGGGCTTTATGATCGCAAGAATATTTAGGCCTGTTATATTGTCGCGTGACGAAAATTATACAGAGGCAACAAGCCAAAATAGAAAAGTTAAGATGAGATCAATGGGTTTTTACATGAAAGTGTAAAGACGTCCTGCGATTTCATCACAAGACGGCAATGTCATAAGGTTTAATTCATGCAAGAGACTTTATACTTATCATATTGTCGTAGAGATGTTGAAAAAACATGGATAATACAAGATTAATGGGTCAATACATGCAAATGTAAAGACGTCCTGCGATTTTGTCGCAGAAAGAAAAAACGTGGCAAAATAAGACATTTAATTAGGAAGGCATAATAAGACCACAAGATTAAATGATTGCGATAATACTCGCAGAATTTATGAGATTTGCAATTTTACGCATAGATCATAAAGTTATGCAATTATTACTAGTGATAACATCGCCGATATTGAGGCAAATTTAATTTGATTTACAACTAATATCTAATCTCTATTCAATTTTTTCATATTGCAGATGAATAATAGAGGCAAGTATGGGAATGCATAGAATTATGAAATTATTATTCATCCATCATATGAAAAAATTTCATAGATATTATTAAATGATACATTTATACAGATAATTAAAGGATAATAATTATGTTGATTGATTATGTTGCAGAAAAAGAATTGTTTTCTAATTCATATAGATGGAAGCAAAAGAAATTTATACAGTAAGAAGCTCGCAAGAATATTACAGGAAAAAGGAAATAAGTATTCAAAAACTACAAGGAAGATAAAAAGAAGAAACAAAACTAATTAGATCCATCACCGTCTTCTTCATCAGATTTCTCTTCCTCGCCAGATTTTCCTTCTTCATTGTTATCTTCATCAGATTTTTCTTCCCCGCCAGATTTTCCTTCATTATCATTATTATCTTCATCTTCACTAGATTCCTCAGCTTCGCTATTAGATATAATAAGAGTTGGAGTTTTTGCTGGAATTTCCTTTGCAAGATCAGGGTATGTAGAATGAGGAATATTATGATCATCGCAAACCAATTTAACGGAGTTATTGCGAACTTCAACAAGAGTAGTACTATAATTCGCAGCAGTAATCTTAAATTGTTCCTTCAATCGTGAATACTTCTCATTATGAGCAGCAAGACTACTCGCGAGTTGATTCTTGTCATTTTCAAGTTCCATAATTCTTTTAAGACACCTATCTTCAATTCCTGCAAGTATATAACAAGAAGTTAGAAATTTTGCAAGGAAGAATAATAAAAACAGGAAATTAACAGAGTAGAACAGTTGAAAACCTTCTTTTTCAGAAATCATGTCTCTAATTAAAGCTGCTTGTTCAACATGAAGACTAACATCTACACCTAAGTTATTTCTGGCATTGTCAAGAACCTTTGCAGCCCAAACAAACTCATCATCGCTATTAATAAGAAGGCAAGAGAGAACTTGAGTTTCTCTCGCAAGAAGATCTTTATTCTCGCAGATAAGTCTATCTCTTTCCATTTGAGTATTAAGAAGAGTTTTATGGAAAATCTGCTAGGGCCTTGGTACCGTTCTTAACTGCACGATCTTTCTCATCGATAAGATCACTATTATTTTTTCTTAATCTATTGACTTCTTCCTTTGAATTAAGACAAAGGATCTTAAACTTGTTGGTTAAACTTAAATTGAATCTGTGCTCAATCTTTAAGAGATCAAATTTGGATTTAAGTTCATCTAAAGAGAGAGATCTAATCTGATCGTCTGAGAAATTACTTAAAGAACTATTAAGGCGGGCAAGAAGGGTATTCTCATCTACGGGTTCAGAAAAAGATTGTAGGAATGTAGCCTCATTAGTAAGTCCATAAACATCTGCAAAAATGGATGCTTGAATAAGCTGCGATAGGGTGAGAAGAATTAAAAGAGAAAATAAATAAATCATACCATAGAGTTGTTGATTAGCTTTATCAAGATCATAGATTTTTTGCTTATCAACTGAAGCTTCAGTCTCCAACTGCTTATTTTTCTTTCGAAGCTCAGCAACTTCAACTTCTAGTTTTTCTTTATCCTGGTGAAGATTAGCAGCTTTCTTTTCATAAATAATACGTCTATTATCCAAATCATAAGCAACAACAAAAGAAGCTCTTCCAACCTACGATAGAACTATATAAGTCAATATTTGGCAAAAATATCAATAAATACATAAAAAGGATGAACAAGTAGAAACATACCAGGATACCAAGTGAATTTAAGAGACTTGGAGTCAGCGATCTTGAAACCCCGCGAAGGGAATCATTATCAGCTAATATGGGAGCATCACAGACTTTGGCGAGAGACTGGGATATTCCATTAATAGATTCATCTCCATACTCATTTTGGATACCAAATGTAGCATCGCCAAAATTTTTGGATAGTTGAGCCATTGAAAACTCAGAAGAAGAAGAATCCTTTATGGAAGGAACGTCATTATCAACACCAAAATTATCATCATTATTGTCCTTGTTGAAATCAACACTTAAATTTTTTGGAATAGGTTGAGGAGTTGAAGAAGAAGAGAGTTGGGTTTTTCTTCTCTTTAAAGGAGGATTGTCAGATTCTTCACTGCGAGGAGAAGTGGGCTTCCCTTTAGGAGGAGCAGAAGATTTCCCCTTGTGGTCAACGGAAGATTTCATAGATTTTACCTTGGTTCTCGCGGGTTTTATTGGTTTTAATTCTTCGATTTCCTGCGAACACAGATGAAGATAAGAAATAGGGGCAACAATATATTGTTAAAATTCATGAAAAGATATTTCTTACTTCATCTGTGAAAGATTTAAGAGCTAAGAGAGTGCTAGGTTTCCTAAAGTTCTGGTAATTGAGTTTCATCCTGTCAATCTGAAAAAGACCGAAGTCATTTAGCGAGAATATGAAAACATAAGGAAGATGATGGATAATAATTATGCAAAAATTGGAGAGAACATACCTCTTTAGTTCTTTCAGGCCAGTAGAAGACCCATGGTTGATACTCTGTAGCACTCTCAGGTAGTGCATGGGAACCAGATATATATGGACCCTCTAAAGTTAGAGGGAAGATGAACCATTTGTCATCGTTGGAGTGGCGAGGACCTTGATTATTATTTGTATGCCAATATATATCTAGCATATGAACTTTATCATCAGCGATCTTCTTTTTCTTCTTCAAGCGAACACCCCAACAAGTGTTATCTCTCTTCATAGGAATTATCTTGTAGTTTTCAAAGAAGTTCTCCATAGTATAATTTGCAGAGACAATTGGAACATCTTTAAATTGAGGATTCTTCGCAGATTCAGGGTAGAAAGATCCTTTATCAGCACCGCGAGAAGCATATTCAAGCAGTAATCGAATACAATCTCCACCCAACTAATATACTGCTCGCGAGAACTTATCGTGAGAGATTATTTGATAGAATAATGGAAGTTCTGGGTTGTAGAGAGTAATGGGAAGACCATCTTCAAGTTGACCTAGTGATACTATAACTTTCTCGCGAGAACATTGATAATCAGTAAATAATTTAAGAGAAAGTTCGGATTTAGGGTTCTTATCATGAATTGTGGACAAAGTAAAACCTTTTCTTTTAAGTTTATCTCGCATCTCACCAAAAGCAGCCAATTTTTTAGCACCAGCAGCAACCATTTTTAAGTATGGGAATGAAGGAAAAGGTTGAAAAACAAGAAAGAAATCACTGCGATAGCAGATGCGCAATTTGCGGAAGAACAGTAAACTTGTAGAGAAGTTACGCAGAGAAAGAAGAAGAAAGTAAAAAGAGGAAAAGGGAAGGATGAAAGGAGTATTTATAGAAGAAGAAATTTTTTGAGAAGATAAATGCAATTAATGCACCGAGAGGACGTGAACGGTCAGATCACAGCGGTTAGAGAGGACGTGTCAAAAATTTATTAGAAGAGAGAATACGTGAAAACAGCTGGCGAAGGATACAGAAACGTGTCAGAACAGAGAAATCTGAAAAGATAAGTAGTTGTGGCATTTTAAAGTTCTCATGATCTTCTCTTCTTCGTAGAAAAGACATGAGAAAAGGCTAGATGTAGGACCAGAATATCGCTACAACACTTCTCTGCGAGATTAACAACACTTCCTAGCGAGCGTCATCGCAAGCTCTTCAAAAACACTTGGAGAATAACACAAAATAATGACGTAATGGTTGATGATGGGAGAAACATGAGAAGAGCATGATTGTTCTGTGATGGTTACAAAACTTGCGAGAACCAACATTAAGACTCTCGTGATATGATCGCAGAGTAGATCCGAAATAATAGGAAAACTTAGCTGTCATCCATTGTGTCATTTCCTATATAAAGGGTTCCAATAGATTCAGAGAGGGATGGTGTATTTTTTGAGAGTTGAGAAAGTCTTGAGGAGAGAGAAACTTCAAGAGAAAAGTTGTATTCTTGAGTTCTTACGTTTCCTGTAAACATATTTGAAAATCAAACAATAAAGTGTCGATTTTAATCTTCAAATTTTAGTTGGTTATTACAAATTCTTAACAAGGGTGTAGTGTAGGATTTACTGCAACTACAAACATCACAAACCCATTAGCCCATTTTCATTGCAGACACGAACACCACCATAGCGTTGTCACATTCCGTGCTGCTTCAACACTAGTCTGTACTGCGACTCAAACCATTAATATTCGTTGTTCATAACCATACTCTTCCATATGACCAACTTCAGAACACCACCTAACACATATAACTTCCTTCTTCACAAGAATCCCATAACAGCATCAACATAAACCCACATCACCAAAATCACCAGCAGCTTAGCTCAAAACCAATTCAATTAGTTCCTGTAATCTCTGGCAGAACCCATGTCTCAACACCTGCAATTCCTATGCAATTGAGTTTAATTCACAGCACCAGTACCTCAGCTCCATTACAGATCCAACAACAGCAAGGTCTTCTCACCCATCACAGTTTCATAACCTGCTAACTGATAACACCAACACAGACATCCAACTCATGATTACAGCTCATAACCAATCACTTCCATTCACTGACCTCCTATGACCTAGAATCCATTACAAACTCAAATCACCAGCTTCATCTCAGATTATGCTATCACCAGAACCCAACCATTTGCAGCTTTAATTCCATCCCTGGATTCAGCAGCTTCACATTCAGTCACATACCCATCATCATATCTCATACCAAAAGCACCAAAATCATCATTTCATATCTACCAACACACAACAATAGTGCCATTCTTTACATGTTCAAAGCGTTAGCAACATTAATTCAACAATCCCATGGTAGCAGCACCACCAACATAGGACTCAATCCTGTCAGTTAATCAACCACAAACCTCAACCTGTTATTTATCTTTACCTGAGATTTCATCCATCAAATCCACCAATGCTCAACGCCATCTAAAATTACCATCTCCTGGACCTGTTCATAAGCATACATCTAAGTATTCAAATAGCATTCCATTCCTTTTCTTCCTATGACAATTATTCATTACCTGCAGTTCATACATTGAATCCAACACCACCACCAGTACTACCACCTTGTCCTCATGTTCACCATCTTCATTGCAAAGACACTTCCAAGATCTAACTTTATAATCACCTGAAATTGCTGCATAATCTCTTCCTTACTCTCACGAGATACACAACCATGAAAACATCTCTAAAATCTTCTTCTTATCATCTGCTTGAAACCCATCTCTCAAATCCCATCAGCTTCAGTTAACTCCACCAAGTCATCTCAGATCTTCATTTCACTGGATACCACCATTAACAGTTTCACAACCCATAAATCCATAGATTTAACTCCATCTGATTCAAATATCACCACTAGAACCCTAGTTCTTCATAAACCCAGTTATCTTCCCCAAACCACAACTGAAATTGCTATTAGACGAATCCCATGTCGTCAATTCCTTCCAAGCCTCTCGAATCATCTGATTTTAACCCTTAAGATCAACTCCCATCCACTCCAAAAATCCATCCTCTGTAATTAAAACCATTCCCAAACTCGAGTTCAACAAACCCAACTCCTTTTTCATTTTCAGATATGTTAACCCTTTGATTTCCTCACCAATTAGCCAATAGAAACGACTGCAAATTGTTCTTCTCAATTTCAACATCACAGCTGCTCAGTGCGGCCTTCTCTATTTCTCTCAATTTCAGGTGGTGACAGAGATAAAAGCTAATAATAGACACAATCATTTTCTCTATGAATTCTAGGGCTGTGTATGAATAGAAATGGATATAGCCAAACTGGTGGGATAG